>PVLC010036313.1:0-15850 GCA_004027655.1 Graphiurus murinus
TTAGGGAGTTAGATCTTCCCCGCATCATGTAATCTTTGCATAATACTCACTCTAATATTCAGGATCCTATTTTTTCACAATTAGTGCCCTCACTTTAACAGAAGACACACTTCAACATTGGAAGTTGGAGATTCAATTTACATTGAAATTGAAACACTAACAGTTTGAGACTTTGAGTTTGGTTTTCAACACTCTTGTCCTGGTGTACAGAAGATAAGAATTTCATCTGGAATACATATTGAAGCTTTCAGTTTATTTTTGTGGAGAAAGACCTGGAAATCTGAAGCCATGAGCTCCACAGTCTCTTTCCAACTTTCTTCTCTGAAAATTAGAACAACCAGTCAATCATATTATATTCTTAAATTTAACTACAATGTTCTAAACAGCAACAGTGTGGTCATGCAAACTCCTTGCTTTTATAAGTGTTTGATTAGTAGTCTCCATGGTAATATTTTGTGTGCTTTTATCCTTCTTTGAACTACTGTTACTATCTTTATAATTGGAAATAGAGTCCTTAGTGACTTCAAATATAGTAAATGTGTAGAACTAATTCAGAAATCTCAGAACCAATTAAAATACTTATAGTTATGTTTTGTTCCTCTAGAACCACTTCTGTTATGCAAACCTGTCAGGGTTCAATGAGAGAAACAATAAATGATGAAAAACAATAGAAAGATAATGATAGATAAGAGATAGAAGATATAGTATTGATAGATATTCAGATATGTATCAAGTTAGCATTATCATTAGATTAATAATACATGTATAAAATATTTTTAGATATGTACTGAAATATTTAGCAAAATAAATTGGTAATTGTAGGGGATTACTAGGCAAGCCCGAAATCCTTAGGGCAGGATGTCAGGAAGGTCAGAGTAAGACTCTTAGCTAACTGCTGACATTATTGTCAAGACTTAGAATGTATTGTCATAGAAGTCTCAGTTCTTCTCTTACTTCCTTTCCAGTGATTCATCCAGGTTCATCTTGATTATGTAGGATAATTTATCTTAAAGTCAACATACTGTATGTTCAAATGACATTTACAACATTCCTTCACATTAACAGTTAGTGTTTGGTTAAATAGGGACTATTGTTTAGCAATTTGACACATAAAACTGACCATCACATTGGGATAAACTGATATAAACAAAATACAAATTTTATGTTAATTCCTATTAAAAGCCTATTTTATGTAAGAATAGATGCTGAGATATAGTTATATGGTTGTAACTCTCACTCAAGGGATAACCCCTATTTGTGGAAGTTAAAAAGTGGGCAATAGGAATAAATACACTTTATAAAATTTTGGTTGGGATGTGTAGAAGCATTAAATTGGTTTGCTTAACTAACCCTGTAAATATTTCCCAATTCCATGAAATAAATAAAGGAAGACTACCTATCAGCATTTCTGTGAATATCAAAGACAATACTAATTAACATGGGGCAGAGGTCAAGTTATACAGATGAATAGATTGCAATATAGATTATGATAAATATATGTATATTCTATTGATAATGAAAGACAAAATTTTCCATCTAGAAACAGATTATTTTGCATGGTGATGTTACAAACACATAGTTAAAATAGTAAAATCTAGATATTAACATTTTGTAAATTATTAGATTTCTAATGATAATCAGGCTGGGATTGTGGAAACATCTGTACTAGTCTCATGAGGAGTACATCAGTAAAGAGCTAAATGGCAGGTCATCCTGTTTCATTTGTAGAACAATAACACAGTGGTCCTATAGACAGAAGAGACATCACCTGGACAAATATATCAATTGAAAAAGGCTCTTCTCACAAGACTCTGAATGGCTCTAAAGTTATCCTTTTTGGAGAAGGTATGCTATAACCCTGAAGCACAGACTTTCCCACTTTACCATTGATTCCCAAGAATTTCCTTTTTTTTTTTTATCAAATTCTAGCAACTCCCTCTTTGATTCCCTCATCTTGCCTTTGATGCAACTCTAGAGTGTGTCTTTGTAATATAGCCTGTCCCTCTGGAATACTATTTGAACAGCTGTTTGTGTCTAGAACAGCACTTACTGCTGTTTTAATTGAGTTCATCTATTGAAATATATATTTTTTTACAAGCATTGGAGTGTTTTTAACAGTGAAGTTTGTGGCTAAGGGGAAGTTTAAGTAGTTTTCTCATCATGATATGTATATATTTGTGTCATGCATGATATAACATCACAAGAGAGAAATGCAGTATGATGAGAAAATGCAAAACAAGAAGAATTTGTTTGTAGTCTTCATTCTTCATCAATTTCCTTTGTGATCCTCTTGACTCATTGAACTTCTCTAGGTAATAATACTTGGAATTCCTATCCTGAGGAGAGATAATAGCTATTAAATTGCTCTGAAGTAGTTCAAAGTGCTACTGCTACAAAAGAGCAGGCCACTTATCAAAAGACTAAAAGGACTGGGCTAAATCCTCCAGCCACCTCACCTATAATTTTTTTTTTTTTTTTTGCTGTGCCCTAGGGTATTTTTCAATCAAATGTTGAGCTATCCACTTTAAAATCCTTCTAGCTAAAATGATCAATACTTTATTTTCTTCTCTTTCTATTTGTCTTATGTAGCTTTAATATGTGTGAAAGGTTAAGAGAAAAATATTAGTCAGAGTTTGAATGTGTTTTTCAAATGATTAGAAGGTTTCATACTAGCTAAAATCTAGGGTTTAAGGCTCAATATACAACATTCCGATTATTAACAATAATTATTCTGAATGATGATGTTTTATGCAGAGATATGAAAGTACTTTAATTGCTAGAAGAATTTATAAATTAGCCCAGACTCCATGCTTAGACTCTTATGCAGGCAAATAGACTATTTAATAATTTTCTTTTGTATTACTCTCTTTAATAATAATATTAGGGTCTTCTTCTAAGTTCAACTGGTTGTTGGCAAATTCCAGATCCTTATTACTATAGAACTAAAGTCTGTACTTTCTCAGCAGTTGTTAGTTGAACACTCTGCAGTTCCCTGCCATTTGGCTGTCTCCCAAACCATCTCTCTCATACATGACAGCTTCTGTGACCAAGGCAAGTTGGGGGTCTTTCTTTTCTGTTGAGGTGGAGTCATATAATGTCACATGATCTCAGAACTGACCATCCCATCTCCTTTGCCTTGTTCTATCATCTATGAGCAAGTCATAGTTAAGAATACATTATTACACAAAGTATGCTTAGAAGGAAGCAACAATCACAGAGACATCTTATTTATCATAGAAATATAGTGGTAAAAGCCTAAAACAGATGTAACCAGAGAATGAACAGGAAAGTTTGTGTAGCAAGTATATAAATCAAGGATGTGGAATAACCTAGAACTCTTATTTTTTATTAATAAAATAGTATAAGTTAAATATAAGTTAAAGCTGAACATTCCTACATCAAATAATCCAGAAATTTATTTCTTTAGGAACATATCAAATGAATATTATGCATGTTCACCAAAAGATGCAATAAGGTGTACTCATGGTGCTGTTTGTTGTACACCCTAACTAAAACCTGCCCAGTGCTCATCAGCACTATAGTCATGATGGAATACTATCAGCAATGAGGAAGAAAAATCTAAAACCACATATATAGTGTGGATTGATTACACAAAGACAATTTCAGCCAAAGAAACTTGTTATAAAATAATGTATGTTAGTCAGGCATGGTGGTACACCCCTATAATTCCATACTTAAAGGCTGAGACAGGAGAATCTCAGGTTTGAAGACAGCCTTGGCAACTTAGCAAGACTCTTAGCAACTTAGTGAGACCCTGTTTCAAAATTAAAAAAAAATAAATAAAAGGGCTAGTGGTGTAGCTCAGAGAGAGCATGCCCCTGGGTTTAACTTCCAATATCAAAATAATAGTAATATATGTTGTATAATACAATTTTTATGAAGTCCAACTAAAACAAAAGTAATTTATGATATAAAAAGTTAGAACACTCATTATTAAGGAAAATAGCAACAAGAGGGGAAAAAAATCACAAGACAAGGGCTCTGTGATGCTAGTAGCATTTTGTTTCTTGACCTGGGTTCTGGATATAAGGATGTAACTAGTTAATTAAAATTCATGTACTTGTATACCTACGTGGTTTTTTTTCTTTATATATGCTAATGTAAATATAGAGTTCTCTATTTTTTTTCATTTTCTTCAGTGCTGTGGGTTAAACCCAAGGTACTGCACATTCTAGTCAAGTGCTGTACCACTCATCTAAATTCCCAATCCAAATATAAAGTTTTAAAATGCCAATATGAAATAATTTTAGGTAAAAATCACAATTATATCCTCAGAATATCCTCACTAAAGAATGTACACTCTTTTTTTATAAAAAGGGAAAGATTCCTGATAAAAGCTTAGACATGCACACAGGAATAAGAAATGATAACACTAGAAAATTTGACCTGGCATGGTGGCACATGCCTATAATCCCAGTACATGAAAGGCTGAGACAGGAAGATTACAAGTTCAAGGCCAGCTTCAACAACTTAGTGAAACCCTCAGCAACTGAGCAAGAATCTGTTTCAAAATAAAAAATAAAATAGGCTGGGGATAGAATGTCCCTGAATTCAGCCTCCAGTACAAAAGAAAAAAAAAAAAGATTGATATGCTGAGAAAATGTGAAAACTATTAGATTAAAAAACAAAAAAAACAGGTGGTTGTTTATCATTAGCAATCAGAGAGATGCAAATCAAAACTACCTTGAGATATCACCTAACTCCAATCAGAATGATAATCATAAAAAACACAAACAACAATAAATGCTGACGAGGGTGTGAGAAGTGGGAACCCTAATACATTGTTGGTGGGATTGCAAATTAGTGCAACCACTTTGGAAAACAGTATGGAGTATACTCAGACGAATGGGAATGAACCTAACATATGATCCAGCAATACCACATCCTGGTATCTACCCAAAAGAATGGAAACCAAACTATCAGATCAATGCATGTGTATCTATGCTTATAGCTGCCCAATTCACAATTGCCAAACTAAGGAAACAGCCAAGATGTCCATTGACAGATGAATGTATTACACAACTATGGGATATGTACACAATGGAATTTTCCTCAGCCATAAAGAAGAACAAAATCATGTTATTTGCAGGGAAATGGATGGAAGTGGAAAACATGTTAAGTGACATTAGTCAATCACAAAGAGTGAAAAAGCATATATTCTCCCTAATATGAGGATGCTAGGGAGAAGTTGGGGCATAGGAGGGACTCCAGATGAAAAAGGAGAAACCCTAGATAAGCAAAGAAGTTGACTTAACTGAAGGTGATGGATATGGAGGGGACCCTAATGCACATGATGTACTTTCACAAATATATCAAAGTCGATAACTAAACTGAACTTGAGAAGGAGGGAGGGTGAGAGAGTGGGTGGTAATTGGGGAAGGGGTTAAATGAGAAATGTGTGCATATATACCTTTATCAGCTTGTACCCAACAAAGATGTATGATTACAATGCACCAATTAATAAAACAAATACATATAGTGGACAAAATATTGGTATAAACAAAGTGAGAAATGCAGAATATAGGTCAAGAAGTGTCTACATGTACCTGGAGTGTCCTAAAGTATTCACATTTTATTGGACATAAAATACTTATTTATATCTCATTCAACTGTGAGGGAATTTAAGAGACACAACCATTTGTAGAATTGTTTAGGGTCCCTGGAAAGCCCATTCTGATATGGAAATTTGTGGTTATAGAGTTTATTGAGAACTGTTCCAGTATCAACACCTTGTGGAAAGGTAAAGTAATTAGGTATGGGTATATGAAGAGAAATTGAATTGCAGCAAATCTGCAAAAGAGATCAACTCTTTCTCCCATGTAGAGCTCTGAAAATGGTTGGTCCTTCAGAGTTCTCTGGGATTTGTGCTGGATTACCTGGGTTTTATAATCCACATTATCCTGTAATTTGGCATGGATGCTCCTGTAGAGAGGGTGTAGACAGAGCACAGTGGTGCACACCTATAATCCCAGGACTAGGTAGGCTGAGAAAAGAG
Source organism: Graphiurus murinus (assembly GCA_004027655.1). Taxonomy (NCBI): domain Eukaryota; kingdom Metazoa; phylum Chordata; class Mammalia; order Rodentia; family Gliridae; genus Graphiurus; species Graphiurus murinus. Next base: position 6,017 of record PVLC010036313.1, read on the forward strand.
GATTGCATGTTCGAGGCCAGCCTCAGCAATTTAGTAAGACCCTCAGCAACTCAGCAGGATAATGTTTCAAAAAAAAAAAAAAAAAACAATATAGGGCTGGATGTGTAGCTCTGTAGCTCGGAGGAGGTAGAACATCTATGGCTTTAATTCCTAGTTCCAAAACAAAAAAAAAAAAAAGCAAAACAAAATAAAATAAAAACAATGGGCTTCATCTGTCAATGGATATCTTGGCTGCTTCCATAGTTTGGCTATTGTAAATTGTGCAGCTATAAACATAGATACACATATGTCGGTCTGATAGTTTGGTTTCCATTCTTTTGGGTAGATACCCAGAAGTGGTATTGCTGGATCATATGGTAGGTTCGTTTCCATACATCTGAGGATCCTCCATACTGTTTTCCAAAGTGGTTGCACTAGTTTGCAATCCCACCAACAGTGTATTAAAGTTCCCACTTCTCCACATCCTTGCCAGCAGTTTTTGTTGTTTGTGTTTTTTATGATTGCCATTCTGATTGGAGTTAGGTGAAATCTCAAGGTAGTTTTGATTTGCATCTCTCTGATTGCTAATGATGTGGAACATTTCCTCATACATTTATTGGCCATTTGTATTTGTTCTTTTGTGAAGTGTCTATTTAGATCCTTTGCCCATTTTTTGATTGGGTTATTTGCTTTCTTAGCTGTAATTTTCTTGAGTTCTTTGTATATCCTAGATATTAGACCTCTATCTGAAGAGTAACTGGCAAAAATCTTCTCCCACTCTGTAGGCTCTCTGTTTAGGTTCTTGATAGTTTCCTTCGCTGCACAAAAGCTCTTCAGTTTAATGTAATCCCATGTATTGATCTTCCTGAGGGTTGCTTGTGCTTTTGAGGTCTTGTTGAGGAAGTTTTCACCTGTGCCTATGTGTTGAAGTGTTGGTCCTATGCCCTCTTCAAGTAGGTGCAAGGTCTCTGGCCTAACTTCCAGGTCTGATCCACCTTGAGTTGACTCTTGTGCAGGGTGAGAAAGTGGGGTTTATTTCCATTTTCCTGCATATGGTTAGCCAGTTTAGAGAACACCATTTGTTAAAGAGGTTATCGTTTTTCCAGTGTATATTTTTGGCTCCTTTGTCAAAAATCAGACTGTAAGTTTGTGGGTCTGTTTCTGAGTCTTCTATTCTGCTCCATTGGTCTGTGTGTCTGTTTTTGTGCCAGGATTACAAAACTATGGGATATGTATACAATGGAATTTTACTTAGCCATAAAGAAGAACAAAATCATGTTATTTGCAGGGAAATGGAAGGAACTGGAAAACATTATGTTAAGTGAGATTAGCCAGTCACAAAGAGTAAAGAAGCATATGTTCTCTCTAATATGCGGATGCTAGGGAGAAGATAGGATATAAGAGGGTCTCCAGATGAAAAAGGAGAGACCCTCGAAAGCAAAGAAGTTGATTTAACCGAAGGGGTTGGACGGGGTGGGGGGCACACTAATGTATATCAAGGTTACTCACTAAATTGAACTTGAGAGGGAGGGAGGACGAGGGAGCGGGATGGGAATTTGGGGAAGGTGTCAAATGAAAATTGTGAGCACATATATTGTTATCAATTTGTACCTAACAAAGATGTATGCTTACAATGTATGAATAAAAATTTTAAAAAAAAATGGGCTTACCTTGAGGGAAGGAAAATCATATCAATTAATGAAAAAGTTCCTTGCAGAACTCATTGGATAGCTGTCCACATTGAGTCTCACCGGGTCCATAGCAGTTTGTTTTGTTATTTATCAATTTATTTTATTTGTAATATTGTTTTAGTTATCCAAGTTATCCAAGGGGAGAACTTCCCAGTTTAAAATTAGCATAATATTTAAGATTTGAAACATCCAATTCTCATCTCTTATCAACTGATCTTCATTTCATTTTTTCTATAAGCTTTTAAAATTTAAATTAAACTTGTTTTCAAATTGATACATAAAAACATAAAATTATAACATTTAATACAAAAACACATGATGTTTCAACCTGTATGTATTATGTAATGTTTAAATCCTGTGAAACATACCTAAATGTAACATTTATTATTTCTTTGTAGTAGAAACATTCAAAATTCTTTCCTTTAGCCTTTGAAACCTGCAGTTCATATTATCATCTGTGGTCACCTTCCTGAAGTAGCATAAGGGGAATCTGTAAGCTAGGAAAAATGAGTTGTAATTTTAAGTAGGGTACTTGGTGACTGTACTGAATCAGGAGGCATTTGTGCCACTACTTGTATAATTATAATTAACTTATATATTAGATATGTAGGATAATAGTATTCCAGGTAAAGAGAAGTTAGTGAAAGAACCCTGAGTTGAAATGCACCAGACAAGTTTGAAAAGAGCCAGATATTCCATAGGACTACAGTAATGTGTTCTGGGAAAAATAACAAGTGATAATAAAGATTGGACACCCATGAATGGTTTTATGTGCGTTTTTATAAGTCATTATAGATACTTCAGTTTAGGAAACATAGAGCTAAAAAAGGAGGTCTCCAAAAGACATAGCAATAGTGGGTCATGTTTCCTTCAGGGTCATGTTTGGAGATAATCTCAGGACATTAGCTTTGAGGTATATACTACATATCTAATAATACATGTAAAATACACAGTAGAATATATGAGTTAGAATATCACGTGTATAATCTAGCTTGGATATATAAAATCTAAAAGTTTAACATATTGGACAAATAATGTCACCAAGGAAGTGACTTATAGGATAATTGTGGGGTAAAAATGGTTCTACTGAGTTTTTATAAAATTTAGTAAACTTTGGAATTGATTATGAAGTAGATGGAAATTAGACAGGTAGATAAGTAGATACTGATAGTGTGTGTGTATTTATTTTAGTTAAATGGTAATCTTTTTATTGTATTACTTTATCTTTTTAGTTTGCTGAGGTGCTTAATTAACATAATTAGAAATGAATAATAAAATGGTATGTAGCTTAGCTGAGTTCACAGTATGGCCTTGAGGTAAACTGAATGTGAAAAAAATTCTCACTCTGATGCATTTCTGAAGTTGACTGAGAAAAACATTAATATATTGAGAAAATATCTCAAGGGGCTGAATGGTCCACTTCATTAACCTTTGCTGGATACAAAGGTTCAGAAGAAGTTGCCTAAGGAAATTATAGTAAAGGTACCTGTGATATTCTATTGAGCTCCTCTCTGCACCAGTTCCCACCCTGTACCCTGAAAATAGAACAGCAACAGACCAGGTAGAGCCAGATACATTTGTTACCTACTCTAGTTCAAAAACTTACTATACTTTCTCAACCCCACACTATCAGAAATATTTAGGGTTCTCTAGAAAAAGAAAGCCAACAAGATATGTTCACATGTGAATATTAAAGGGGATTCATTATGCTGTCTTACATAATCAGAAGCTGGATGGTCCCATAATGGCCTTCTGCATGCTGAGAAACCAGAGAAACAAATGGCTGCCCAGTACAAGAAACTAGAGCCTCAGAACAAGAGGAGCCAATGTTGAGTCCCTGTTGGAGACTGAAGGCCTGGAAGCTCCCTGGAGAATCGCTGGCGAAGGAGCTGGAGTGCCATGTCCAATGTCCGTGGGTTATGGCAGTAGCAATGAACTCACAGGTTCAAGAACAACGGAGCTTATGTCACAGGGATTTCTCGTTCTTTGGCCTTTTGCTCCATCTGGCCCCCAGGATATTGGGAGGTGCTTTCAGGGTGGGGCTTCCCTTCAGTTTGCTTTCCCACATGCTAATAATCTCTGGAAACATCCTCAAAGATACACCTAGAAGCCTCTTAATCCTAGGTGTCTCTCATCAATTAAGTTGACAGTCCAGGTTAACCAGTATACCAGAAGAGTGTACTAGAGAGATAAACTCTCCCTTACACTTTAAAGTTAAGGGATTATGCTGGAAACACAGTGGCACTGGGTGTGACCTTGGGAGCAGGGCAGGTTTTTTTCTCCCTTGGAGAAGTCACTATGTAATTTCTCCTATCTTTATTCTTCTGCCTAAAGGACATCAAGTAAGAAACAGAGGAAAGAAAGAATGCTTACAATATATGTGTCAGCCATTTTTGCTTTGTAATTACTGCCATGCTATGAAAATAATAAGGTAGACCTAGCCTAGGTTTTGATTTAGGCCTCATGTAAGGAGGCAACAACAACTTCTCTACCTATATAATGTTTCAAATACTTGGACCAAAGTAGACTAGGAATAAGGTTCCTGAGTTCCTAGGATACAACTAACTCATCACTAAATGGGGCTGGAGTTTAGAGCAAATATATTTTGGTAAAAGATAGCATGTCCTTGAATAGGGGTTCCTCTTCCTTTTTCATGAAGAAATTAGTTTAAACAGAGTTGAGATATTCAGTAATCTGGGTACTCAAAAATATATTATGATTTTAGTTATCTTGTCAACTGCTCTAAACTTTGTTCAATATAGTTTTTTAAAAGAGCCAAGACATTTCTATTATATCTTTTCAAAAAATATAAACCCAGACTATGTTACTATCAAAACTATACTCAGCAATTTTGCTGGTTACTTGTGAAGCCCAAGATGCACCACTGAGTTGGGAAGAATTAGGGTCAAGGTAAGTGTGTGTTTATTCAGTAGAATTCTCCTTCTTCTTCATAATTCTTATAGGTTTATAGAAAGTTGGGCCTTTGGAAGTAATATATGATGGTCTCTTTTCTGTGGCATGGTTATGTTTTTTCTTGTGGTTGAAGAAAAAGTAATACTTTTCTTCGTGGATCAACTTTCCATTTGTTTGTTCATCTTTCAGAGAGAAGAAATCCACTCAACCTAAATGCTAGTTTTGAGTGTGTTCGCATGTGTATGAGTGCGTGTGTGTGTGCACGCGTGTGTGTGTGCGCGCGCGTGTGTGTGCGCGCGTGTGTGTGCATCTTCTGGTATATTTTAAGCACAATTTGAAATGTGCCGATCCAGATCAATCTCTAATGATATTAATGGACTCTAAAATCTTCAGCATGCATCAACATAGAGATTTTTGTCTACATCTATACAGTTTCTCTCACAGAATGCCACAAGTCCATTTCTGTTAGCGCCTACATTTTTTCCATGGTGCTTGCTTCTGAAAATTTTGGGAGTAAGCCAGGCAGTTGTGGATGGGAACAGTATGCATATGATCTCACAATCAACTAGATGAAAATATCTCTACAACTACAAATTACAAATTTTTTTATTGATTCTTTATCACAAAGCTCGGTAGTATTAGCCGGATGGAATGGGAAATGAAGACTTTACTAATTATACTTAACCTTCTTCTTAGAGTGAAATGAAACCTACATATAGCATCATTTATTTTTTATAAACTCTGCTCTATTTCAGACATAGGCTGATTTCAAATAAAATTTCTGTTTTTATTTTTAATATTTATACATTATTTTGTCTTTATACGTAATTTTGTAGAAATTTAGAAAAGAGCTTCTCTTAAAATTGAATTACAAATAGATTCTTGACTCCTTTCATTATTTTGGCTTTTTTGGGGGGGGTACTGGGGATTGAACTCAGGGGCATTCTACCTCTGAGCTATACCCCCAACCCTATTTTTTATTCTTTATTTTGAAACCGAGTCTCACTAAGTTGCAGAGTGCCTCACTAGGTAGCTGAGGCTGGCCTTGAACCCAGATCCTCCGGTCTCAGCCTCCCAAATGCTGGGATTACAAGCGTGCGCCACCACGCCCGGCTCATTTTGGCTTTAATTTGCATCCTCCACAATTTTTATACCACTTTACAGTTTGACATATTTTTTGTTTATTTTATAGTTCTTTTCTTGGAAAATCCAATGTCCTACAAATATTCCCATCTTGAAAACAATAACTAAAAACTTAATATTGAGAATCATTCACATTCAATTTATATTCCTTGCTTATGAAATCATCTGTTAAAATTCCTTCAAACCAGGTGTGGTGGTACATGCCTGTTATCCCACTACTTGGGAGATTGAGACAGGAGGATCTACAGGTTCAAAGCCAGCCTCAGCAACTTAGCAAGGCCCTCATAAAATTAGTGAGACTATTTCAAAAATAAAGTAGGAGCTAGGACATAGTTCAGAGGAGGAATTCCACCAAGTTCAATCCCCAGTACCACAAGAGGAAAACAAAACAAAACAACAACAACAAAACACAACATCAAGTTCCCGATTCCCCTGAGGATTCTTTAGGGAATAAACTTCTCATGCAAATAAGACCCACAAACTAGCAGAAGTTAATGAATGATAGTATTTATTTAATATTTCTAAGATAGCAAGAAAAGTACTGTTATTCTTTCAGCACCAATGGAAATAATATAGCAAAGTAGACTAAGACCTGAAACTGGGGTTGAGGAATTCAATGGCCTAAATAGTGTATGAATCATTCGTAACAAAGTCCCTAGCTGGTTGCTAGCTTCTTCAATTCCTTAGTTTCATCTGGGTGCAGTGGTACATGCCTGTAATTGCAGTATTTGGGAGGCTTAGACAGGAGGATAGCAGGTTTGAGGCTAGTGTGCTGAAGGGTATATCTCAGAGAATGCCCCAGGGTTCAAACTCTAATGCCACACATACATTAAAAATTTATTAGTTTTCATCCTTCAAGTTAAGGAAAAAATTGTCCTTCAGTTTAACCTGTATTATTCCTTATTCACTCATGTTACTCATTTCTTTTCCTTTATCCTTCTGTCCATGGATCTGTAGTAAAATTTGCCTTTTCAGAATCAAGGTAATCTCAGAAGAACTTCATATCCTAAGGTTAAGTTCAATATAAATGATGAATTGAGCCGGGCGTGGTGGCGCACGCTTGTAATCCCAGCATTTGGGAGGCTGAGACCTGAGAATCCAGGTTCGCGGCCAGCCTCAGCTATCTAGTGAGGCACTCCGCAACTTAGTGAGACCTGGTTTCAAAATTAAGTAAAAAATAGGGCTGGGGGTATAGCTCGGAGGTAGAATGCCCCTGAGTTCAATCCCTAGTACCGCAAAAAAAAAAAAAATAAAAATAAATAAATAAATAAATAAATAAATGATGAATTGAATGATAATTTTCCATAATTCTGTGGTGAGTCTGTTTTGGGTTCAATATGCAAAAGTTGAAGGATTAATTTATGTTCTCTTCTTCATCATAAAGGAACAAAGTGTAGAGCCTACTTATAACTCATTTTGTCATTTACTGTTCCTATCTTAACTTTTTTGCCTTAACTTTCCAGATTTCCTTTCCATTGCAACCTACTGAAGACCAAGCAGATGGAAAATTTTAGTTCTGGTCCATCATGTATTGCTTTTAATGCAGCGACTCACATGCTGACCCTTCAAAATGTATCTGTATTCTTTTCTTTCTGTGATATCAAATCCAATCAAGAATTTACAACCTTGATGCACATACTTGAAGGCAGGGAAAAATATGTCAAGGCCGTATAATTTTGGGGGGAAACAAAAATATATGAGCTGAAACTGAAGAATTACTTTCTGCTTCTTCAGCACATCTCCTATACTTTTGATCTTATAGCGTCCTGAGAGCTGATTCTGATGCATTGGGCTGGAGGAAGATCAAAGTAGCATGTAGATATGACAGTTTGCTTTTAAATGGATACAAGAGACAGATTTAATTAGAGATGTCTGCCTCTTTTTCCCTTCAGCAAAACAAAAATTAACGTTATTATCTATGTCAAAAATGAAAACCAGCCAGGCATGGTGGCGCACGCTTGTAATCCCAGGATTCGGGAGGCTGAGACTGGAGGATCCGGGTTCGAGGCCAGCCTCAGCTACCTAGTGAGGCCCTCTGAAACTTAGCGAGACCTGGTTTCAAAATAAAGAATAAAAAATAGGGCCGGGGGGGGTGTAGCTCGAAGGTAGAACGCCCCTGAGTTCAATCCCCAGTACCGCAGGAAAAAAAAAAAATGAAAACCAGCCATCATTAAGTTGCATTTTACTGATAATAATTTTTTCACATTCCTTCCAAATAGTAAAGAGTGAATAGAGACCACTTACTCTTTGTAGAGAATATAATTTTAAAAAATTGTAAAAGACACATATGTTCAACTTTTATAATTTTCCCCAAAGTAAGCATCACTGTAGGATATTAGTAAACATATAATATATATTGGGGCTTCATTCACAAAAGACATTATGGAGCTATCTTACATACAAAGACTTTCCTTACCTACAGGTTTCCTCAAACTTTGGGTCATCTCTACTTCATAAATACTATGGAAAATTTATATCTCATTTTTGTAAGAATATCTCTGCAACTACAGTCTTGTATAGTCCTTCCTTTGCTTTCCCTCCTCTTCACCTCTTCTTCTCTACCCCCTTCCCCCACCCCCTAGAATGACTTACTTGTATATTGTATTAGCTCCCCCTAGTTGCTGTAACAAATCACCACAAACTTAGTAGTTAAGAAAAACACAGATTTACTGTCTTAGAGTTCTGGAGCCAGATCTGAAAATAAGGCTAATGGCGCTAAAAGCAAAGTCTTAACAGGTTTGGTTCCCTCTGGAGAGTTGGAGGACATCTGTTTCCTTGCTTTTTCTGGCTTCTGGAAGTGTCTGCTGTTCTTTGCTCATGAGCTCTTCCTTGCATAATGTCAACTCTTTATCCTTTGTAGTGAAATCTCCCTCTGCCTACCCATTAGAAGGATTATTTGTTTACATTTAGGGCCATCAAAATAATGCAGGATAGTTTCACTATCTCTGTATCCTAAATTTAATCATATATACAGATTCCCTTTTATCCATATAAAGTAATATTTACAGATTATAAGATTTAGAACTTTTATATCTTTGGAGTCAGTATTCAGTATACTACCTACACCATCTGTAAATATTTTTTAAAAGTATATTTTAATAATAGCTACATTTAGTAAACATTGAAGTATTAGCACAGATATATCACTCAGGTATATTCATCTAATGGATTATTAGCTTAAATAGATGAATTATTATGCATACATGTAAACTCCACAAATCTACACTATCTTGTAGCTATGTTGTATTTTTACATTCCATTACCTACAAAAAATGTTTTCAAGAGAAAAGATGGAAATTTTTCTGATCCAGAATTTAATTTGAGCTGCTATAGACAAAGTCATTATTTTTATCATCTCTAAAAAACAAAATGGAACTTTTTTTCTGGGCTACTTTACTTGCATATATAAAAATATACCCTAGATGCAAATGTAAGACATTGTTAATATATGAGTTAAAGGGATAATTGAAAAGATACTATTTTTTCAGATAAAAACCTTGCCAGATTTGTTCAGAATCTTTCTTGAAAAATAAAGAAACATTTAACTTTTGAGATCTCCAAAGGTCACTTCTAAGTATTTGCAAGTTATTGATATTTGCCTTGAGATTTTGGAAGGTTGTGATAATATTTAAGATTGAAAATTATTTGACAACCATAGAATGTATATTTTAGTGAATTGGAAAGAGGACTGAAATACATAGCCATCATGTTGAAAGGTACTGTAAGGAGTTTGCTTATATTATATTATATATTAAACTAAACTAAAAAAAATAGTCCACATATAATTTTTCTAAGGAATATCTACTGATGCTTTATTTTTGAGCCAGCAACCAAAGTATTAACCAGCCAGAGTAAACTCTGTAACCACATCAATATAAGATGACTGCAACTATGAGGAAGGAAAGCAATGAAACCTGGTAAAGGTAAACTCAGAGATCAACTTACACTGGGGTTCTCTAAGTAAACACAGAAGATTTATAATTCCCACTTCATTAAGTATGTATGAGTTAAATAGACTCAACATTTCTATACTAATATAGCTATCCTGATAGTCTAATGCTGGGAGTGATGGCTTTTGGTTTCAGATGAACTCAGGGGATGTTTTTGT
>PVLC010036314.1:0-15808 GCA_004027655.1 Graphiurus murinus
GACAAGAAATACCCTTCCCAAGAATGCCCCCAGTGACCTAATTTCTCCTGTTAGACCTCATCTCCTAAAGTTCCTACCCCTTACAATAATTCTATCAAATTATGAAACTATCAATTAATTAACCCACTGTTGAGGTTGGAGTCCTCCTAATCCAATCACCTCCCAAGAGCTCCACCTCTGGACATTGCTGTATTGGCGACCACACACACAGAGGCCCTTGAGGAATAGTTTAGATACAAACTTTAACACCACCAATAGCCTACCCTGTCTTGACCAACAAAAAAACTGCATCATATGTTTGTTAAAATAAGAGAAACTACTAGGAGAAAAACCTTGGAGGCCTGGCCCAAGAAAAACTGAAAGTGCCTCTTCAAAGGGTAGAGAAAAAAAGAGAACACACAAATACACACACACACACACACACACAAAGAAACCCTAAGATGAGAAGCAAAGAAAAATATTCCAATTACCAATAAAATAAACTGTGTTCCACTCCAACATACAATTAGCAAAATCACAGGGAGATGAAATTATATCAAGTGACTAGGCAGCTGATACTAGCCATATGTAAAACATGTAGCTTATTTCTATGCAGAGAAGGATTGCCTATTAGAGTTTAGAGGTATAGTCAATGGGTTTAGGAATAAAATTTACAGTGAGATTTAAGTTTCTTTATGAAAGTGATGACATTAGTAAAATTAAAACTATTAAGATGCTTTTTTGGCACATCGTAATTATATATCATAATGAGGCATAGAGTGGTAGGAACATATGTAAACCTATTTGGTGTGTTTCCCTCTACATCCCCCCTCACTCTCTCCCCTTCCCTGTACATGTTATTGAGATTGGTATTGAGAATGTAATTAGTATTTAATATGTGTCCATATAAATTTATATATTTACCTAAAAATTAAAAATGTAACCATGTAGAGTTGCTTAATCTAAACTTTTGTATTCCTGGAAGTGCTAGTAAAGGGAGACTTGGATGTTGCAATCTGACAACATTTTATAAAATTAATCACCTGGAGAATTTATGTGACAAATGCATTCATCCAAGTGTTATCAAGTTTAACAAGAAAATGTGCCTGAAGAGAGGAGATTCACCGACAAATGTAAGATATATTTGAACATCAGATTAGATTGATTTTGCAAGTTGATTGGTGAGAAATCATTGGGAACATGTCACAGTGAGTACTCTTTTGTCATTAAGATAGCTTTGCTAATGGGAGGCTTAGATAAATAAGACAGCTGATTGACTTCCACTATGAACAAGATTAAGTATTATGGAGCAATGAAAAGAAAAGAAGTGGAGCTTATTTGTACTTACAACTTGAGAACAATTTATAATAATATTTTGACAGAACTTTCCAAATTAAAAAAAAAATTAGAAATAGGAAAGGGCTCTAGAGGCAGATTGTTCTCATCCAGCAGGTGAAAGTAGCTCTTTATGTATACCTAAATGGGAGTATGCTTTCTCTATATATATGGTTAATCCTACTAAACCATATATATATAACTTTTGAGGGGTAGGATGGTACTGGGGATTGAATCCAGGAGCATTCTACCACTGAGCTATACGTTCAGCCTGTTTTTAATTTGAAACAGTCTCACTAAGTTGCTAAGGGCATTACTAAGTTTCTGAGGCTGGCTGTGAACCTGCAGTCCTTCCGTCTCAGCCTCTCAAGTACTGGGATTGCAGGAATGTGCCACCAGGCCTGGCTGTGAGTACATTTTTAAACATGGGATAGATATGAATAATGGACAGCTTCAGAGGTTGAGAATTTCAAGGAGTTCTAAACAGTATCAGCTAGGAGTCCAAAAGATTAGAACTGGATTGTAGCCATTGGAGTTGCAATTGCATTACTTATCCATTTGCTCAAAACAAATTATTTCAGAATGTAGTCACATAAAACAACAAATACTTATCACTTCATATTTTTCATGGATAATATTCTGTTGATGTCTGTTTTAAAGTATCTCATGAATTTCTCACTTTTCCAAGACTGTGGTCTTATCTGAAGGCTCAATTGAGAATTGTATTTCCAAGATCATTCATATGGTGATGCGGTTGTTAGCTACTCCACAGGGCTGCCTCATAACAGAGGTGTCCAGTTGGCTTAATGCCAAGATCTCAATGATGGCACCTCTAGAACATTTCAAGTTTCATTCATACTCTCCATACTCCCAGCAATGGTGCCTTGTTGCCATCTGGCCTACAAATGGTCCAATCTATGTTCACTTTCTAGAGTCAGCTTCCTAGAAGCAAAGACTCCTAGATTGGGTTCCTTGGAAGCAGAAGCTGAGATGGTTTCCTTGTGTAATCAATTTGTTGGGGGAGTGTTCTCAGTAGGAATATTTAAGAAGTGAGGGCAATGAGACATGGAAGTAAAAAAAATAAGGCAATGAGGTCTATATCTTGGTGCAATAAACTATATCAGAGATTTTTTTTTCATTTTGTCTTTTGCTTAGAAGAAAGAATACATATTTGTTGTATCTCCAACCTGATTAATGAGTCACTGGCTGTGAGTTAAGGGTATTTGTAAAGCATAACCTTCCATGCACCTCTAAGCAAGTTCTCACCTGAATCACCTGTGGCTTCAGGATAGTGCTCTGGGAAACATGCAATTATGGGTTGCAACTTGTCCAGTTGCAGGTGTGTAAATTGTGTAGGGCATCAAAAATAATATCTGATACATGACCTAAAACATCCTATTTGATATAGTCTAAACATTATAATACATTCTCATTTCTTTCTACCAAAATGATTTCCTTTCCAATACAATTATATGCCTCATAGTGGAATGTCATTAGTGATAGGGATAGTATTATATACAACGTGTTCCTTAGCCAGAGGTGGTGGTGCACACCAGAAATCCTATACTTGGAAAATTGAGACAGGAGTATCACAAGTTTGAAGCCAGCCTCAGTAACTTAGTGAGATAATGTTTCAAATTTAAAAATAAAATATAGCTGGAGCTATAATTCAGAAGTAGAATGCACCTGGGTTTAACCCCCATACCACACACAATAAAGAAATAAAGAAAAACAAAAACAAATTGTTCTTCTAATACACAAAATGAGAATTATAAGTCATGGGTTCCAATGTAAAACCTCAAAAATCTTAAGCATATGTAGTTCAGATAGAAAAAACATACTTCTTTTTTTTTTTTTGTGGTACTGGGGATTGAACTCAGAGGCATTCTACCTCTGAGCTACACCCCCAGCCCTATTTTTTATTCTTTATTTTGAAACCAGGTCTCACTAAGTTGCGGAGTGCCTCACTAGGTAGCTGAGGCTGGCCGCGAACCTGGATCCTCTGGTCTCAGCCTCCCAAATGCTGGGATTACAAGCATGCGCCACCATGCCTGGCTCTACTTCTTTAATTTTTATGGTGATAGTCTAAGCACAAAGTCAGATTTGCTTAGCAGAGATATTTTATCTCCACGATCAAGTGTCTTGGTCAACATTTTCACTGATCTAATCCAAAGTGACTGACCACACAACTTAGAGAGAGGGAGATTTACTCGCTTTCATTGTTTTGGAGATTCCAGTTTTTGTCCTTGTGAACCTGGTATCTGCTCATCTCAGGACATGACAGTGGGAAGCAGAGAAGGAGAGAGAGCAAGACTCTGCTATCATGTATTGGAGGCCAAGAGAAAGTGAATAGGGGTAGGGGAGGACCTTATATAATCCCAAGGACACCCCCCCAGAGACTCCCCCTTAGCAATCAAGCCCAGTTTCCAAGAATGCTACTTGTTTCCAAGAGGGCTAGGGGCACACTATAAATCAAAACCACTACATTGAGGAATGGAGAAATCAGAGAAAAATTACTATGAAAATATCTTCTGACTCAAAATCATCTTTCCTTGAGAAAATCAGGAAGGAATTAAAAGAAGAATGACATATTCAATCTCCCTACAGTTAATTCAAATGTTATTATATTAATTTTCAACCTTATTATCGTGACTGTTAAAGTTGTCACTATGCAGCTGATGTAATAGTAAGCAGTGTGAAGATGTTAAAGGGAAAGACTTACAAAATCAGATCACAGTGCCATGGTCCCTAGTAACACACTGAGGTATGGGACAGAGTTTTTAGTTCAAGCAGAAGACAAGTGTTCAGCATGCTTTAGGGGAATGTAGGAGGTTGTGCATCAAGCTGACTGGAACAGCTTAGTGAGGGTTATACAAATACTTAATCCATACTCTAAGAGAGAAAAAAATGTTTAACACTCACTCAAACATTTTTATCTTTTAAGTGATTCATGGTACTTAGGATCTTTACTTTAAATAAACAACAACAACAACAACATAACAGAACTTAGATCCTCCTGGTTCCATGGAGAACCATGTCTATAACCGCAGAAGAAATTCTAGATACTTTTTCAACTTCCCTCTACCTCTGAAATGCCTGGACAAGGAATGGAAAGTGAGGAAACGAATATTTTTTCCATACACAGACTGAGAAAAACATTGTGTTCCACCCTTTATATATGTAATTTCATTTATTATGCAGACAATATTATAAAATTAATAATGTAGATTATTTGAGGAGCCAATCCCAAAAATACAGATTGGACAAAAAGTAGATCTCCATTATTGTACTTATTTTCTATGTGATTTACCAACATATACTTTTCCTAGGTAATTTCAAGAGTGTTGTACAAAGAAAAGAGGAATACCTATACTATCATTCTTGCCCAGAATAGTTAGAATGAATCATCTCAGACTAAAACTCAACAATTACTTTATGTAAACCTAGTATTATTTTTAGATATTTTATCATCACAATTCCAAAATAGTTATCATTGACAAGAATTATATTTATAATAATGTATAGGTGATGCTTAAAGATATTAATCTATCTTCTGAAGCTTTTTTCTTTCTTATATCTCTCCAGATCAGCAGCCATAGGAAATACAAGAGTATGGTTAGAGCATACAATTCAGTAACCCTCCACCAGCTCTTGTTCTTTTGCAAAAATATCCTAGATATATTAAAATTTAATTTGGGCTGTTTCCCAAGAAATGTTCTTCTTGCTGTAAAAAAATTAAATGCTGGTTATATGCCAAAATCTATTTCCTTGAATGATATAGCTGAGTTTGAAACAAGATGTGTATGGGTTTGCATGTATTTTTGTTTGTGCATGCAAATGCATTCATATGAAATATAGATCCTTAGTTTTTATCTTTATCTTAGTATAAGTTGATGCATGATAATATATTACATTATATATTATAGTATATATATTCTTTTTTATTTTTCAACTGGGGATTGAACCTAGGGTCATTCTACCTTTGGGCCACACCCCTGACCCTTTGCATATTTTAAAATTTGAAATAGGGTCTCAATAAGTTGCTGAGGACCTCCCTAAGTTGTTGAGACTGGCTTTGAACCTATGATTCTCCTGCCTTAGTCTTCCAAGTACTGGGATTACAGGCATGTGCCACCATGCCTGCCTGCATTATTCTGATATATATTATATAGTCTAATACATATCCTAATAATGATGTATAACTTCAATGTACTAATAGAAGTATAAGAATTAAATACAGAACTCATCAATTTCCCCCATTTCTTAAAAAAAAATACATCAGGAGATTACATGGATAAAGTCCACACCTATACCAGTCAGCCAGCTTTATAAGCTGAGGTCACAGAGGCAAATGAAGCCATCCAGGAACTAGTACAAACCAAAGAAACCTTTTAGCCAATTCTCAGTCTTTAAAAAAACCTTACATTTACTTTAGCTACTAGCTTTTGGGTTGACTAAAAAGCAAATGAGGCGCACTTTGTTACCAAATAATTAGTTCAAAACCAATTCTAAAGGGGTCCCAAAGGCCCTAATATATGTATACCATCCTTGCTTACATTCACAGCTTATTTCTTCTTGTTTTAAGCATGATTCTAGTAAACTTGGTTTATTTTGGCCAAGGGGACTATAATCTTCTACCCAACCAGTACTACAACCAGGATGATAAAAAGGCAAAAGCAGTATTTTGAAAACCCAGTCTAGGTGGGTGGGAATGAGGCACATAGAAATAATGACCCATTTGGCTTACTATCAAGAATAATGATGTTATCTTGCAGATGTGTTGAAGAGGGAATGTGTGTGGTGTTTCATGTGCAGTATATGTTTTTACAGACAGCAAGCATGATCCAAAAAGTGTACTTATAATGGATAGGTAACAACAGTGAATGGTAAAGTCATGGTCAGTGTTTGGGAATTTAAATTTTTGATGGGCTTTAGAGCTGAACTTTTTACTCCAATTTTTAATGTAATCAATAAAATGGTAAATGCCTTACATGTTTAGTAGGTTGTATATTAACTTGTGTTCATAGCAGTGTTACCTGTTTGATTCTGATCCTTGCCCTATATATGCACTATATCATCCTTTCCTGAGTAGCAATATCAGAGTTTATAAAGTTTATTTAATAATGTTTTCCACTAAATGTTTAAAACAACAATCTAATGATACTAAAATTATTAACATTTAATAAAAGTTTAGTTCTGTAAAAGTCCAGTTAAATAAAACACTTTTATTATATATGGCCAAAAATGAAAACTTCTTACCTTTTTTTATTAACATATTTTCTTGAAAATTGTGAAAGAGAATCTGTATTTCCCACCTTCATTGTGGTCCAATCTTTTTCTCAACTTCTCTATAATTAGAAAAATACCATGGATGGTAGTTCTACCTCAAAAGGTGAGAGTCAAAGGCATTGTGAGGAAGCAGTAAGAAAAAAATAATCATATAGAGTTTATGAAACAAGGTACAAGTAGAATTTAGGTTGTGAAGAAGGAAACCTGAGAAAAATCTTGAGCAGGAAGAATTGGGAGAGAGGGCATATACATACAATTGGGAAGAAAGGTAGATCTATCTTTTCTGTGCATTAAGTAAGTATATAATATTTGTAAAAATGGGAGGAATTAATGATTTCTGCATTTGTTTTTAGGATTTTATTGGTGAATTGTAATTATGCATCATAGTGAGAGTCCAAGTGATTCAAATGTATATACATGTATCATTTGGTGTAGTTCTCTCTGCAGCCCTCCCTTCTCTTTCCACACATTTAGTGAGATTGGCTGTGATACATTCATATACATTACAGGCATAACATTATTTGAGCTATTTCCTTCCTCGATTATCCTTTTTTCTTTATGTTACTTGGTCATTCTAGTCAGGGCATTGATGGATATAATTTACATTCTAGAAACATCAATAAGATAGTCTTAATGTCTACTTAAAGTTTTGGAGTATCTGAATTGTTTAGACCTTGGGATTTCCTATCCATAGAGACAAGATGACATAAAAATCAAGAAACACATAGCTCTCAGGCATTGAAATAAATTACACCTTTCTTTCTTTTTTCCTGAGGGGTCACATCTGGTGATGACTTCTTGCTGGCAGAGTCCCAAGATGGTGCAGGGTGGCACTTGGCAAGAAAAAGGGAGGGTGTATGTAAATCTCCCCTTTCAAAATAGTGACTGAACAGCAATGGATTATCTTATTTGCACATAGAGAAATTATGGAGAATACTGCTTTTGAAGATGAAATCATTAAATTTTAATCCTTCAGGAAATATTAATTTGCTTTGCTTATTATTACACCTTAATACTCTTTAATTCCACACACTAATAGCCTGGTGAACACTCTTCAATTGTCTTTTGATTGGGACTCAATGAACACATTTGTTATGGTAAGTAAAGGCTACTTAAAAAAAAAATTCAAGGCAGTACCCAAAACTGACATGTAACAACCTGGTAGAGGCATGCTTCAAAAAGCCGCACATGAAGGTTTATTCAAAGAAAATGAACATTTAACATGATTGGATTTTTGTTCCCGTTTCATCCTATTAATGTAGTATTTTAATGAGGATTAGATGTTGATTAGATATAATGACTGCTAATGATCATATCTACTAAATTTAGGCAGATGTTAAGGGACTTACTCTAAAAAATACCTCCTGTAATAAACCCCAGGAGAAGCTACCGAGAGGAAGTCAGAGCCTTCTGCACTCACCACAATAATGAAGTAGCTGTGACCCGAAGAGGCAAGCTGGTGTCTGTGGCATATGATTTGGCTCACAGGCAGGATGGAAACAACAGATGCTCAGAGTGCTTTAAAGTTTGAATGCAAAATATTTTAGAAGTGTTGGCAAACTGAAAGAGATAAAGGTTTTTGGAGCAGAACAGAGAATGTCTGGATATCCATCAAATATTTGTTTTAGAGTCACAAGTGTCTCCATAAATGCATTAGTCCATCCCTACCCTGTGAGATCACTCATTCATCCAACGCCAAGCAGGACATGTTGACATAAAACCTCTGATCTGTAATTTCACTTTCCACCTGAACCTCTAGTGCTTGAATACATTCCTTATATATTTAATTCAACACATTCCACTTAACTCAGTTTTGTGCGTTGAGTATTTATGTGAAAACACAGTAGTAAGCACTGAATTATAATCCATATAAAAATCGGTGCCACTTTAGCTATTCTAGGAATTCAAGTGGAAAACAAAACAATGGTTAACTATCCAGGAGAGAGCCGAAATCAATAACTTTGAATTTGAAGTCAGCAACACATATGTTTACACCACAATCCCTATATGGTAGACTAACAGTTATAATTAAACCCCAGATCCCCATGGCTTAACCTATTAAAGTTTAATACTCTTGCTTGTCACAGTCAAATGAGGAGTTTGGGGGGTAGATTTTCTCATGGCAATTTAGAAGGCCAGGTATATTCCATACAGTGTTTTTGCTAATCGACTAGAAGTTCAATGTTCTCTACTGGATTAAAAAGTGATTGTATATTGTGTTAGCTTTTCATCACTGTAACCAAAATACCTAACAAGAATGACTTAGAAGATGAAACATTGATTTTCGCTCAGGGTTAGAGGTCTTAGTTCATGGTTGGCCTCTTCTGTGGTTGAAAGGCACGGTAGACAGAAGAAATTTTATTAGCTCATTACTGCTGGGAAGGAGACAGAGAGAGAGGAGAGAGGGGAGAGGACAGGGGAGAGAGGAGAGAGGAGGGAGGAGGGAGGAGGGAGGAGGGAGGAGGGAGGAAAGAGGAGAGAGGAGAGGGGAGAAGAGAGAGAGTCCAAGAGAAGATAAGTCCTTCCAGAGCATGATCCTAGTAACTTACCTCCTCTAGCCATGACCCATCTGCTCAGTCACTACCCAGATAATCCGTTCAAATGATCAATTCATCAAATGGATTAATCCAGTGTTGAGGATACAGTCCTCTTGCTTTAAAGCCCCACCTCTGAACTTTGCTTCATTCAGGATCATGCTGTCAGCACAGGAGCCTTTTAGGAGACATTTCAGATTCAAACCATAACAAATATAATGGTAGGGAGATTGAACCCAGGGCCTTGCTCATGCTAGGAAAGTGTTCTAAACATTTCCAGCCCATAGCTAGTGATCTTATCTGCAAAAGAAAGGCAGATGTTTTCTCATGGTTTAAAATATATTCCTCATGTGATAAGAAACAATATAGACTAAGAGAAGCAGCCTGGAGACTTATAAAATAGGTTATAATGATGATGGTCACTTTCTTCCACAGTCCATTTCCTGATATTTAGTCACACAGACAGACTGATCTATAAACAGAATGGGAAACATAGACTTTTCAATCAGAAAGAAAAGGAGATGGATTTTATGTCTTTGTCATAATCCCTTTGCACTCCTTCTACTTTTCTTTAAATTAACTCTTGCTCCCAGGTTTCCCATGTATCTCTGAAAAGTGTTAAGTTATAATCTATTACTACTTATGAACTTGATAATAGTTCAGAAGGGAATGAAGAATTACTTCTAAATAGAAAAGGATATCTGTTAAGTTTTTGGCATGAATTTTTTCTTTTACATGTAGAAAGAGAAGTGGCTCAGAAGTCATTTAGCTCTAATTCTACTTCCTAGACATGTGATTTATGCAGATGGAAAGAAAAATGCTAGCTTCATCAACTAAATGTTTTTGTAGTTTTTCACTTTTATTAGCCTTTTTAGAGCCGTTTCAGGTTTGCAGAAAAATTGGATGGAAAGTACAATGAATTCTCATATATCTCCTGACCTCACCACTCCCCTGCATATATATCCTCCTCCACTATCAACATCCTGCATCAGAGTGGTGCATTTGTTACAATCAATGTACCTACATTGACACCTAATTATCTCCCAAAGTCTACAGTTTACATTAGGGCTCACTTTTGCTGTTGTACATTCTATGAGTTTTGAAAACTAAATAAAAACTTGCAGCCTCCATTGTGGTGCCATACAAAAGGGTTTCACTTCCCTAAAAATTTATTTTCTGTCCTTTTCAGATTAGCTCTTTTCACTTAGTAATATGCATTTAAGGTTCCTCCATGTCTTTTTGTAACTTGATAGTCTTCTTTCCTTCCTTCCTTCCTTCCTTATTTTTGGGGGAGGGGTACTGGGGAGTGAACTGATGGGAGGTTCTACTTCTGAACTATACTATAGCCCCAGCTATATTTTATTTTGAAAGGGTCCCACTAGGTTGATGAAAGGCTCACTACTTGCTGAGTCTGTCCCTGCACCTGTGGTCTTCCTGTCTCAGCCTCCCAAGTACTAGGAATACAGGAGTGTGCCACCATGCCCAGCTAACTTATTTCTTTTTAGTGCTGAATAATATTCCATCTACCACAGTTTATTTATCCATTTTCCTACCAAAGGATCTTGATTGCTTACAACCTTTGCTAATTAAGTATAAAGCTGCTGTTGGGAGTGTTGGCACACACCTGTAATCCTAGCACTTGGGAGGCTGAGACAGGAGAATAGCAGATTTTGGAAGAGCCTCTGCTACTTATAAAGAGCCTCAGCAACCTAGTTAAACCCTGTTTCAAAATGAAAAATAAAATGGACTGAAGGAGTAGTACAAAGGTAGAATTCCCTGGGGTTCAATTATACATCATAATGAGGTTCAAAGTAATATAGATATTCATGCACAAGGTCTTGGTGTGTTTTCCTTCAGATCCTGCCCCATAACTCACCCCTCACCATGCATATTCATGAGATTGTTAGTGACACATTCATATATAGGCATAGTATTGTTTAAACTGTTCATCATTTCTCTTTTTTTCTCCTACCCATATCACTCCCTCAATAAACTTTTGCTATTTGATTGGTCTCTTTACTTGATTATCTTTTGTCCCTTTTGTTTCCCATTTTCCCTCTAGCTTCCACATATGAGAGAAAACATATGATCCTCTACTTTCTTAGATTGGCTGATCTTACTTAGCATAATATTCTCTGGCTCCATCCATTTTCCTGAAAAGGACATACTTTTTTTCATTATGGCTGAGTAGATCCTATTGTGTGTATATACCATATTTTTTTTTTTTTCGGTACTGGGGATTGAACTCAGGGGCAGTCTACCTTCGAGCTACACCCCCAGCCCTATTTTTTATTCTTTATTTTGAAACAGGGTCTCACTAAGTTGCGGAGTGCCTCATTAGGTAGCTGAGGCTGGCCGCAAACCCGGATCCTCTGGTCTCAGCCTCCCAAATGCTGAGATTACAAGTGTACACCACCACGCGCGGCTCATAATTTGGTTATTATGCTGCTAAAAAATGAATATGTTTGTATCACCATAGTATTCTGACTTTAATTCTTTTGGAAAGATATGGAGGAGTGATATAGCTGGGTCTTATGGTGGTTTCATCTCTAGTCATTTGAGGATTCTCCATACTGATCTCCACCTGGTTGTACTAATTTTCAGTCCCGCCAACAGTGAATAAGAGTTCCTATTTACCCACATCCTCTCCAGCATTGGTCACTTTTTTTAATTCATTATTATCACCATTCTAACTGGAGTTAGATGAGATTTCAGTGTAGCAATTGAACTGAATAGAAGATTATCAAAAGAAGAAATACAAATGGCCAATAAATATATAAAAAATGTTCAAAATTACTGGCAATCACAGAAAGACATACTTTTTTTAAAAGAATAAGAGTGTCAAGTAAGTATCTCTGAGTCTTGAGGACATAGTAGTCTAGCTTGTTTGAAGGAGAAAATAGATTTCTCTCCAAGAGGAAAAGGGAATGGATGTTACACAGGTAACAGTGATATTCCATCTCTGTCCTGCTTCCTTAGGAACTCATGAAGTAGACATGCGGATAAATCGGGAGTGTTTATGAATGACATTCGAAGATATTCAGGCTAAAATTGACACAGAGAAAAATGAACAGATAGCACTGGAATAGAGAATAAAGGTTTCAAAAATAAATTTTGATAAATTCTGTTCCTGTGTTTTGATATACCAGGCATCAAATGAGGCTCTTGGTTACTCTGGAATTTTTAAGGTGGGAGATAATCCAAAAGTGACTAAAAATGTTATCTATCAGCCAGGGATGGTGGCGCATGCATGCTTGTAATCCCAGCATTTGGGAGGCTGAGACTAGAGGATCCGGGTTCGCGGCCAGCCTCAGCTACTTAGTGAGGCACTCCGCAACTTAGTGAGACCTGGTTTCAAAATAAAGAATAAAAAATAGGGCTGGGGCTGCAGCTTGGAGGTAGAACACCCTCAGGTTCCATTCCCAGTACTGGAAAAAAAATGTTTATCTATCTATCTATCTATCTATCTATCTATCTATCTATCTACCTACCTACCTATCTATGCATATATAGACACACACATATATGCATATAGACACACACACACACATATATATATAAACACACACCTATATATATTTATTTACCACATACATACATACATACACACAAACATACACAGACACACACATTACACATACACACACACACACACACACACACTGGTGATTGAACACATGGGCTTTCTATTTCTGAGTTACACCCCACCCCTAGTCTTATTTTATTTTTTATTTTGGAACATCTCATTAAGTTGAGAAGGGTCTTATTAAGTTGCTGAGGCTGGCCATGAACCTGCTATATTCCTGTCTTAGCCTCCCAAATACTGAGATTACAAGTAAAGCAGGCACCAGCATACCCAACTTAACCACCTATATTTTTATAGTCATATTTTCAGAGTACTTAAGAAGTATGACTTTGAAGGTTTGAAAAGTGTTAAAGAGCAGTTTGAATAGCTTGGAGCATGGGTATCAAAAGTGCAGACATAAAATCCTTTAGTGCCATTGAGCACCGGTGCAAGACTATGTGCAATACTTCATTCAGCTCTACTAGCTCTATTATTATTTGCATTTGGCACACGAGTCAACTGAGGTTCAAGACATTAGATGATTTTTGCATGAACACATGATGGTACTGGAAGAATAAACAACACCAAGTTACTAAACAGTGGCTTCTGAAATGTTACTCAAAAACTAGTGGGAAGCCAAGTGAGGTGGCACATGCCTGTAACCCTAGTACTTTGAAGACTGAGACAGGAGGATTGCAAGTTTGAGGCCAGCCTCAGCAGCTTAGCAAGGCCCTTTGAAACTTAGTCCTGTTCCAAAATAAAAAATGAAATAGGGTTGAGGGTATATGTTTGGAGGTAGAATGCTTGTAGGTTCAAACTCCATTACCACAAAAAAAGGGGCGGGATGAAGCTATTGTGGCATGATAATCAAATACCAATTGACCCAGAGAATAATTCTCCAAGGAGCTGCACTTCCTTTTAATATTGAGACTGTGGTACAGAAGTCCAAACTAACATGTTAGCAACTATAACTCTGTATTGTAATTATCTACACAGTTGAATGCATATACATATATATAGTCTGCTTTCTGTTTTTAAGCCTAAGATTTATCATCTATGATATTGAACACAGTTTGTTGGTAAAAGATACTTTAGTTTCTCCCTCACATACACAAAAAACTTACCTTTATTGTTTAATACATATTGTGCCTGATTTTCTTCTTTCACACTGAGAACATATGCTTCCCTAGGCATGCAAAAGTCAAATGTGTTGTCTCTTTTATTGCAGGTTTGAAGCTTTTCCCATTCTTTTGCAAGTAAGTGGTTGCCTTCCTAATAGAGCTCGGTTTACACTTTCTGGATCAGGGTATGGGAGAACCCAGGCAAATATTTTTTGTGGAGCCTCTTTCTGTCTATATAAATGATTTGACTTGGTAATATAGTGCAAAATTCATGGACTCATGTAAGGTATGAATTATCAATAAAGATTATATAGTGAATATAGAAGAGGTATTCCTGTATTTATTTTATTGTCCAATCAATGAATTTGAAGATGAATCATAATGGTCAGGTACTACTTCTTCCTGAACATATCCATGTCACCTCTTTGTATTCTTTATTGTCAAATTAATAACCTCTAATTTCATGTCTTCTATGCTGAGAAAAGGAGATAATGCTGTTATTATACACAATTCCATAATTCTTCTGCATTGATTTGCTTAAAACAACATAGATCTGCTCTCCTATTAATTTACCTTCTTCTGCTTATTTAATTCTGCTTCCAGCATTACTCATCATTCTGCATTGCCCACCTGTCATCCAACCATCCATCATTCACAGTGAGAATACTGACTCCCACTGGCTCTTTCAAGAAGTGCTACCATCCCTCACTGATGTTGACTGCAAATGCAAGTCTTATTCAGAGTATCCTGTGCACATAAATAATATATTATTTTTGTCAAAGTACATATTATTTGTATTAGAATATAATCAAAGAAAAACATCTTTTAATTGTGTCTTCAACTGAACTCTTCATTTATTCCATTCCTACTTAGAATGTGGCCTCTTTAAATGTTAACTGTGTTGTAACTTACCTTTTACACACTGCCACAAATGGCAGAGATAGCCAAACATTCTGTGAAGAGTAGGAAATGTGGTTCTGTTTGGTCAAGGCATGTCCATCGCTCACTTGACAAGGCATGTGACCAACCTGGAAGGGCAGTCCTCCTCGTATTAATTAGGAAGGACCAATTAGCTTCGCAGTTAAGACAGATTCACCCATTCTCAAAATATTGACAGTCATGTATTCCTGAGCTAACAGAGAAGATAAAGTGACCACTCTGAGTGCCTGTGGTAGGGCATGCATAGGGTTAGGGGATCCTAAGCACCATTCCTTCCAACCTTGATAAAAACCAGAGGCATCACTGCAGTCCAAAAATAGACTGGTGAATGAGAACCTTCCACAACACATGCAGCTCAATCAGGATCGAAGGCCATTGGGAATCCAAGGAATGTGCATGTTTAATAAGCAAGTACTTCTGAAATCTGAGGTTTTTAGACCAGAGGTCTGGGAAGTGCAATTCTTTTACAGCTTACTGTATTATAATTTATTAGTTTATTTTCCATAATTTCTATTCACATGAATTTCTCACTTAATCAGCCAATTCATATTAAAAGTCCTGTGCAATCATGATGGACAAGAAAAGTGATAAAATGTTTCTCTTCATACTTATAGATAATAAAATAATAGGGAATTTTTTTAATTTTCATTTTTAAACATTTATTGGTACATTATAATTTCACCTCATAATATACATATTTTATACCACTGAATGATTTATTTTAGTCTATGTACCTAGAGAATGGATTTCTCATATCAAAAGTCTTTTGGTACATTATGTTGATTTTTTAATCATTTTAAATTCACTCTTTCAGTTTTTTACTTCTCAGAGTCAGTTGATATATCACATGAAGGTGGTCATCAATGACCAAATAGAACCCCAAAGATTATACACTGGATCTGGGGCACATCTGGGTCCCAACTCAGGGTTCTTTACCTGGAAAGCACTGCCTTCCTCAGTCAGTCCTAAGTACTGATGTAGAACCTAGGGAATTTCAAGGAAGACATTTCACAGTGTGGGTCCTCCTAAGGCCAAGGCCAGGCAGT
>PVLC010036316.1:0-15825 GCA_004027655.1 Graphiurus murinus
ATGATTTTTTAAAATGTAGCTAACTGGCAAAATAAGTAGTTGGGAACTCCATGTTGCTACCTCCAATTAAATGCTTATTTAAACAACTGATGAGTGAAATCTAAAAGTCTGGGAGCTGCTGCTTTCTGAAACTGGCATGTGGTCCTGATGTTCCTTCCCATTTTGATGGCTGTACTTATTCAAGGTGCATTGAGCACAAGAAAAATTATAGCCTAGCATTCTAGAGCCAGATTCCACCATCTCCCTTGGCGGCCTTTGCAAAACATAAGGAATGACACAGATGTAAGCTGTTGTTAACTCTCTTTCAATATTTATTGAACACCTATGGTAGGCTTGGGGAAACAGATGAATAAGGTTTGGTCCCTGCCCTGGAGGAGCCCAGGGCCTGGCAGGGAAGGCAGTCACATCAACGACCTACTATAACATAATGTGATAAATTCTGTCATAAAGAGATGGACAAAGAGCTAGGGGAGCACAAAGGAGGGCTAGTAAACTGTAACATTATCCCAATGTTTTACAGCTTTTATAGTAAGGAAATATATCGTCTAAGACTTGAAGTCAGACCCTTTTGGCTGAGACGTGGGCCCATTTCCCCTCTTTTTGACCCCAGATACAAAATGATCTTCCCACCAGGATGTGGGGAGCCATGGATCATGAATTCTGGGGAAGGATCTGTGATAAAAGGCAAATTTTGGGGACATGACATTTATCAAGGCTCAGCATGTCAGAGGGAATAATTTGGAGCTCATAAGTTGGGTGGATCAGACAAGAACCAGGGTGCCCAGGACCCCAGAAAACAGAGTGAGGTGAGAGGGCTACATGCCAAGTTCCCCCAAAATACCTCAAATGGCAAATGGGCCAATCAAGTCTCTCATACCAGTGCCTGCACAATCTAAATTCTGGACTGAGTATCTCTATCTGGAGATTCTCCCAGCAGCTCAAATTTAATGTGTCAAAGTAAAGTTGGTGTCTCTTCTGTCCACTCTGATTAGCATCCCCATTTCCCTTCTCTGGGTCTTTATGCATGTGGTGCTGTTTGCTAGATAGGTGCTCTCCACCACATCCACCTGCTCACATTGTAGCTGCAGTTCAAGGTCAATTTCCAGTGCCATTTCTTTCCAGAAGATTCCCTCCTCACCACTATTGGAAGTGACCTCTCTTTTCTTAGGCATTTTGTGCAGTCTAAGGCGGTAACCCTGTGGTGTCTATACTTCCACACATACTTGCCTTAACTCCTCCTTTAGACTCAGACTTTCTGAAGACAGACACTGTGTCTTATTCATATTTAGGTTCTCCTTGGGGCCTTGCTCGGGGAGTTCAGATACTCATTGAAAGTATGAATCGGGTTGGGAGAGAGTGGTGGATGGATGAATGAGGGAGCCAGGTGAAATCTGGGTTCTAGCAGCACAGCCAGTACTCCTAGAATTTCTCTGAAAGAAATAGCTTCAGCTTCATCAGTAGAGTTCTGTTTCAGGCTGAGCTTTGCTGCTTTTATGTCACATTGCAGTTTCTTTCTGTTTCATCAACCAGTTTTTTTCTTCACTCTCTTTTACTCTGTCAGAAACCAACCATTCCACCTTTTGGGTTAAATCCACTCTTTTCAATCACTCTAGAAACTCATAGTTATTTCAGGGATTCAGGTTTCATTTCTTTTATTTTTATTTATTTATTTTTTATTTTATTATTGGTGCATTGTAATCATACATCTTTGTTAGGTACAAGCTGGTAGAGGCGTACATGTACATATCTCTCATTTAGCCCTTCCCCAATTCCTGACCCATTCCCTCCCCCTCCCTCCTTCTCAAATTCAGTTTAGTGATTGACTTTGAAATGTTTATGAAAGTACATCATGTGCATTAGGGTATTTCCTCCCAACCCCCATCACCTTCAGTTAAGTCATCTACTTTGCTCATCTAAGGTTTCTCCTTCATCTAGAGTCCCTC
Organism: Graphiurus murinus; assembly: GCA_004027655.1. Lineage (NCBI taxonomy): Eukaryota > Metazoa > Chordata > Mammalia > Rodentia > Gliridae > Graphiurus > Graphiurus murinus. The sequence goes on from PVLC010036316.1 coordinate 1,944, forward strand.
TTATGACCCACTTTCTCCCTAAGCTTCTGCAAATTAGGGAGAGCATATGGTTTTTTACTTTTTGTGACTGGCTAATATCACTTAACATAATGTTTTCCAATTCCATGCATTTCCTTGCAAATGACATGATTTTGTTCTTCTTTATGGCTGAGTAAAATTCCATTGTGTATATATCCCATAGTTTTGTAATCCATTTATCTGTTAATGGACATCTTGGCTGGTTCCATAGTTTGGCAATTGTGAATTGTGTGGCTATAGATACACATGCATTGGTCTGATAGTTTGGTTTCTATTCTTTTGGGTAGATACCCAGAAGTGGTATTGCTAGATCATATGGTAGATTCATTCCCATTCGTTTGAGGATCCTCCATACTGTTTTCCAAAGTGGTTGCACTAATCTGCAATCCCACCAGCAATATATTAGGTTTCCCACTTCTCCACACCCTTACCAGCATTTGTTGCTGCTTATGTTTTTGATGATTGCCATTCTAATTGGGGTTACGTGAAATCTCAGGGTAGTTTTGCTTTACATCTCTCTGATGTATTTTAAAAGTATTCTTTTAACATTTGTTTATCATTGACATTTTTGGAGATTTAGATTTGTGATTGCTTATCCTCGTTCTGTATTCCTTATTGTCTTTTTACTGAGGGCAGGGTTACTTTGCAGCATGATATCAGGGGTACTGTTTTCGTGGCAGCCTGTGGAGATGGTGCTCTCTGCAGTTAAATGGTGCTCAGCCTGCTCAACAGTATGTAGCAGTCCTGATTGTGGGCTCAGGAAGATCAGGTGCATGTTTGGCTGGTTTCTTATCATTTTGCAAGTCACTGTGCGACTCATTTGGATTCCAAGTGTCTCCAGAGGGCTGGATTAGAAGCCAACTGTGTGCCATTTTCTTTGCTTGTTCATAGAGTTTCAGGAAACCAGGGTCCTGTTGGACATCTAGCCCTTGTTGGGTCAGTTTGTCCACGTGCAGCGACTCTACAGACTGCTGATGTGAGAGCCAGGAGCCCGAGAAACCACATGCAGGTGCTTAGCCTCACATTTGGGTATTCAGACTGGCACTGAGAGGAGAAATAACTCGGAATCTGACAGCATTGCCAATGACAAGAAGTCATTTGTGGCCTTTTGTGTCAAAATGATGTGCTTGTTTAAGTCTGGGGTACTATGGTGATAGGACTTGTGTAAACACAAAGACAAATAGCGCTTTCTATTAGTCTACCACCTGTGCCTGTCAAGTCACCTACCTACCTCTTCGTAAGCCTACTTCTCATGGCATAAGTGTACCAGGCAGCATAATAAGATGTTTCCCCTGCCAGCTCTTGGACTGCTCACTCCCATTTGGGATGCCCAGCCCTCTGAATGTCTGACAAGGGATGGGGCCTTTCCTGCAGAGGAGTCATGGTGTGCAATTTTCTTGGAACTCAACGGGAGTTTGAAAGGAAAATGACCCAGAGGAGGACAAGCTAGAAGAGACAGCCCATTAGCAGCCGGGCCGTATGACGGAGTAAAAGGCAACTTCAGAGCTGTCGGCTCAACAGCTGGGAGAACGTGCCAAGAAGCCAGATGCTGCTGTTGAAAGACTGTTTTCCACAAAGTGTGGGCCTGGGATGTTCATCTCAGCCCCCTGTGTGGCCCTGGGTGCTGGGCTTTATTGCTGGATAAAATAACAAAGACAGGGGGTGGGGGGATCATGTGCATGCCCAGGGGCTGGCTTATAAAGTTAAAGCAGACAGTAAGAAGTGGAAATCCTGTTCATTATAACCACCAGCATTATTAGGAATCTGAACTCCGTACATACCTCCTCCATAAGGGATTTATTTGGAATACGACCTAACAAGTGGCATATTTTAATGTGAAGCTAGGTATTGAAGTGGTGAGGTCCCCCTGCTAGATTGCTCTGTAGACTGTCTAGCTTCTTTTTGTGGCCACAGGGATATGCAGATATGTGAAGTCTTCCAGTATTGATTTTCATCATAGATAAACGGAATTTATCCTCATTTTACAGACAAATGAACCAAAAAGAATCTTACTGACTTACAGGAATGCTAAGTGATTTGCTTAAGATTATTACCTTCAATGTCTCTAAGAACAGAACCTCCTGAGTGCTGAACTGGTTTCCCAGCACTTGCCCTCTAACTGCATCTACTGTTGCTTCTCCCTCTACATGCTCACCTAGCTCCTCAAATTCACCTGTCTCTATCCAATGCTTTCTCCCCTCCACCCGCAACCTTGGACTAACAACTTAAGAAACAAATGTATTTTATTTCATACCCAAAGACTACTGGATGAGTCATTTCTTGACTTTTTGGAAGACGAAGCATTTTCTTCTCCTTCCATCCCTCCCTTCCTCCCTTGATTGAACTGGGGGGAATTGTCTCATTGAAATACACCTACACCCCCACCCCACATTTTTATTTTGAAACAAGGCCTTGCTAAATTGCTGAGGCTGGCCTCAAACCTATAATCCTCCTGTCTCAGCCTCTCAAGTATTGGGAAGACAGGCATGCACCACTGCTCCTGGCAGCATTTCCTTCCCTCCTTCCCTCCCTTTCTTTGATTATTTGTTCTGGAAAGAATTTCTGGAAACAGGCTGGACAGATAGATACTTTACAAAATCTTGAGGTGTGAGGAAATGATTCTATCTGTATCAGGCAAATGGCAGTCAGAAAGTAAACCGTGGGAACAAGTTTTATGCGTTTCTTGAAGACAGAGAGGGTGAGAAGACCTTGCTTTCATGCTAGGGAAGCTGGGTTGAAGTTTTTTCTAGTATTGTCCACTTTTGGTTTATTCTCCCACCTGAAGGAAAGCAAATAGGAAGTAAAGTATTGGGTCATATGAAAACCAGAGACCTTGTAGCTGGAATGGGGTGTGGTTCTGCCTCCCTGGCACATTGGGGGGGGGGTGAGCCAAGGGAAGGACTTAGTTATGAAGGTTCTGGTTAAAGGGAGCCAGCAGCAGTGGGAAGTCTTCCCACCTTAGCCTGTAGGGCGTGAGAGGAGGGAGCAGAGATGGGACTCAGAGACCCGTCATTGTGCCTGGAGTAGAGGGCTGCGGGGAAGGAGGACATGTCCCATCCATGGAGATGAGCAGGAAAGCAGATGGGGGAGCACATTCACTGACCTCACTCTTCTCTCGCCTTCTGGTCTCCTGCTGTTGCCTCCCATTGGTTGAGCTCAGCTGGAAGCCAGAGGACCAGGGCGCCCAAGACGTAGTCCATGCAGGGTGGCCTTTTTGGGCACAGAACAGGGTAGGGAAGGATGGAGAAGAGGTCTGGAGGGCTGTATGCAAGATACCCGGCAACACGGGTACACAATTTACATGGGTATTTTGTGGATCAGCTCTTTTGTATTAAATATTTGGCTGCTATTTGCATGTGCTTGGATGTGGCTTGCTTTCACACAAATAAGGGATTGCTTTAGGTTTAAAAATCAACTGGGTTAGTACAGACCTAACTGGGAGAAGTGGCTCAGAGTGTGGCTAGACCGATTGCTGTGGGATTTTAATATATTCACAGACCCTAGGAAAATATTTTTTTATCAACAAGATTAGAGAGACACTAATTTACTCTGTCAAAAATCATGTTGGCCCATCGACAAAGACCAGAAGGGAAAAGATGAGATAAAAAGTAAGTTCATGGTTTGTGGTGGTAGTGGGGGAACTTTTCCCTCTTTTAATTTTATTTGTTGCTATTTTAAATGCAGTTTTTGCAATATATTAAAAATAAAGAGAAGCCACCAGTCCCCTAGCTGAGCTTGTTTGGGCTTCTGGACAGCCATGCTGACATACCAAATATCTCGGGTAAGGAAGATTTTAACATGAATATTTTTTGCCCGAGTCTTGGAAACTTAAACTAGCATCCACGTGAGGTTCATTTTAATAGAACCCTCTAGGTTTTTAAGCATTTTTTCCCATAATTACTTCTGTTTTCTTTCTAAGCAGTTTTATGAGGTCTGGAGAGGAGGTATTTTCCTTTACCCCTTCAAATGGCTTTGTGCCCAGTTCTCAGGTCATTGTGGATGCACCAAAGGAGACCCAGTGTTTTACATGGCTTCATTGAAATGGCGCGCTTTCATATGTCCTTTCTTTCGGGAGGTACTGGGAGGAGCGCCGTGACTACTGGAAGTGGGTAGGGGAACCAGCGCTCTAGCACGATATCTTCGCCACTGAGGAGGCACCGGGCATTGCCATTTTTACCAAGGGCCCAGACCAAATGCCAGACACCGTTTCTGCAGAGACGGGCAGCTTTCATACTCCTCTTTCTAATCATATCTGCAAACCTGACTCCAATATCTGTGGACTGTCAGGAGAATTTACCCTGAGAAAAATGTTTTGGTTGAAAGGTATTGTTTCTGATCTCATAGACTGTGACCAGTTGACAAGTTATCTGAGCTGAACTGGTTCGGGGGCCTGGCTTCCAGATGTGAACTGGGAGTTTGGTTTGCCATTTTTCTCCCACCTCCATTTGCCCAATGAGGACCAACAACAACAACAAAAATTTTTTTTTCTTTTTTAGGAAGGGAAATAGTCATCTTGTTTCTGGCATGCATCTGATCCCATTCATTAAGGCATATATCTAAAGAGAACTTTGTTTGTATGAACTTAGAGATATAAATTGTGGCAAAGTTTTTTTTTTTAATTTAAATTTTTATATTTGGTCTTAGCTCATTGCAAGGAATTAGTACAGACTTTTGGCAGAATTTACCAACAATTGATTGGTGGCTTTGAGATTTATACCAAATTAAAAAAAGTTTCTTTGTCTAAGCATGATTGCTTGATTTTCTTGTCATTGCTGACTTGTTTAGAGCTGATGGAAATGTATGAACATCTGGGCAGTGAGGAGAGTGTAATAGGACAAAGGACAGACCTCAGCCCCACAGGAAAGGGTGGTGACATAGAACTGAGAGGCCTGGGCTGGACCCAGAGTTTCTCATGGGTTCTGTAAAAAGCCCACAGACTGTGCATGTATCTCTCATGCTTCAGTATCAGCCTTCCTATGCTTCCTGCTCCCTCCAAAAACTTGTTTGTTTATTTATGTATGTGTTTGTTTATTTATGTATGTGTGTATTTCAAGCACAGGTCATGGTTGAGCACGGGGATCTTTCTTGGAATAGGACAGCTTAGGTTCAAAGTTTATCTTTTAACAGTCCAGTGAACTAAAAGCAAGGTAATGGACTTTTCTGTACTTTCTTTTTCTAATTTGTAAAAGAGAACACTAATTTCTTACCCTGTGGGATTCCTGTGATGCTTAAATGAAAAAGCCTACCTGATTACCTTATAATAAGGTTGCTTCTATTTTAACTATTTTAAGCTAGATATAGATTTCTCTATACTGGGGATTGAACCTAGGGACATTCTACCTCCGAGCTACACTGCAGACCTTTTTAATTTTTTTTTTTAAATAGGGTCTTGCTAAGTTGCTGAGGCTGGCCTTCAACCTGTGATCCTCCTGTCTCACCCTCCCAAGTACTGTGATTACAAGCATGTGCCACTGCACCTGGCTTAAGCTAGATCTTTTTATGTTCCTATTGTTTAATTTCCTGAAGCTTCAAATACAGAAAAAGGGAGCCATAGGAGAGAAGGTGCTAAACCCCAAAGATTGTGTGAGGCTGATGGTCAGAAAGGCTACACAATTCAGTGTCCCAACTGCTTATAAGACACACACAGTGTTCACCATGTCTGCAAAATTGCCCCTTTACCAGTATAAATAGCTCCCAGGTGTTTTCCAAGGGTTGGTCCCTAAAGCTCAGATATCAGAGGTGGAAGTCTAGTTTCACTGAGGGTTTTCATCACCTTCAAGACAGAGCCACCGGACAAGTGATAGTTGATGGGGCCGTTTCTCAGGTCCTGTGCCTCAGACTGGGAATCCCACTTACTTCTGCTTTGTTACTGGGGCCACGGCGCATGAGACCAAGTTAATGTACAAGGACAAGATGAAAACAATGTGAATTGTTCCAAAATTGGAGACAAATGTAAAGTAATATAAAAATAATAGCACTCCCTTGACTCTGTATCTTTGAGGTTTCCAGGGCCCTGGAACTCTCTCACGTATTGCTTCATGGTTTAATCTGCTTTGTATTTCTCTGAATTTAGCAATCCTGGGAGAGTGAGACTCAAGGAACTCAAACAAAGAAGAGAGAAACAGGGGATGCTTGGCAACATCAATTTTTAAAATATTTTTTGTTCTCATCTCAGAATGTATCCCATCATACTCTTGAAAAAAAATTCACATGGAAAGGCTTTTAAAAGAAATCAGTGTGTTTATATCTATATCTATATTTACATATTTGTCACTGTTTTAGGATAGATTTTGCTTAAAGAATAAGGAAAATATTAGGAAAGCACAGTGTATGTGTGTATGTATGCCCCCTTTCTCCTCTCCTCTTCTTTGAAAATCCCTAAAATAAATCTTCAAGATAAAATTCAGGGATGCTAAATTCTTTGATGTTTCAAAATGTGGAAATTTGTGTAATATATAAATTACATATATATGCACATATGTTTGTTTGTATTCTTTGTGCTTTTAAATTCTACTTGTGTTTATCAGGTACCTACTAAGTGCCAAGAAAAAAGTCATTTCCCACCTCTGTTTCGTTCCTAAGTAGCTTGCAGTCTTGTCAGGGGGAATTGGTATTGGGGTGGGGTGGAGAGCCTGGATGTGCATTAAATAGAGACTACTGGAGATGCGCAGCGAAGCGTTTGGGATAACATGGATGCACGTGCACCAATGTTAAGAGCCTCCAGTGTCTTCAGGAAAACAGGACCAAGTCATGGCTGGGCGGTGAGGAGTGTCGGAAGTGGAGTCAGAGAGGGACCATGCAAGACTTCCTGGAGATTTGTTTTGAGTAGAGCAGTTCTGTCCACTGTCCACTGCTGAGCTTGGCACATACGGAAGCCAAAATGGGAAGGCAGTAGTGTGTGCTGCATTCCTCTCCTCCTCAGGTGGACGAGGGGAAGGCTCTTGCTTTGCTCCAGGAGGCAACAGACCTAGCTGATGTTCAATACACACTTCAAGTCACCAGATATGGCCACATCTCAGGCAGCCCAGCATGGGCCCTTCTGGGATCTAGAAAGCTCCGGCTGTAGTAGCCTGTGGTCGATGCCCAATTTCGGCTGGTTGGATTGCATCGGCTCAGATGCTGGCATTTTACATTTGAGGTTCCTGGATCCCTCTGTCGTTCGGTTTAAACATCACCACTCAGGGAGGTCCGTCTGGATTGGGCTGCCTAACTTGTTGGCAACTTCTATTCTTCTTCTGTACAGCATCCTGGCTTATTTCTCTGCTGATACATTACAGACTAATTATTTTGCTTATTTGTTTTGATGAAGAGAGCAGTCCCTCCACAATAAGACAGCATCATGTGTCTACTGTTTTAGAGAAAAAAGGGTGACATCTGATAGGTCTACAGCTTTCCTTTCAAGCAGCCTCTGGAAGCTCACTGAAGAGTAGCCACAGGTCTGCCTCCCTTCCTACACTCAGAAATGCAGGGTCCCCCCTCAAATGTCTTCATCCTATGGCCTTTCTCACAGTTGCTTCAGGCTCCTTGGAGTCACTTTGAGGTGGCCAGCACTGGGGTGTGGGGGTTCCCATCTCGGGGTGGGGGTGAACATTCCTGTCCATCCCTGCAAAGCCCTTCTTACCAATGACAAACTATTTTGAATTCTGAGTCTGTGGTCTTTCACTTCCCCTCCACATCGTAATCTGCTGGATTATGATACACAACATGAGGGGAGAGACTGTGTCTGTCCTGTCCTTTATTCTATTCCTATGGGTAGGATAACATCTGACCAGCAGCAGGTTCTCAGTTGATCTCCATCATTACCTCATCCAGCCCCTGCCCGCCACATTTTCCTCTGAAGTACTCCTCCATCTCCCAACATCTGCATAGCCCACCTGATTCACCCAAATCTGTAGGGCGAAAAGAGAATAGAGAGAAGCATTTCTGGTTCCTCTACTGACTGGTAACAAGCTCTCTTCTGGGGCGTGTGTGGGGGATGGGGAAGGAGTGGAGGAATACGAAATCCCTAGAGAGCGCCACCCACCCCTCCACCAGAACACATCCAAGCTTTCCACTCAGCCTGGTGGTTATTTTTTAATTGGCCCCTCCTCGCCTCCTCTTGCCATCTTTCACCCGGCTCCCTACGTGGGCCGTTCTTCTCATTCTTGGATGCTTCCCCTACTCTTTATCTACTCGCCATCTGTGTAAGGGGATCCTGCCAAGATGATCAGATGTGAAGTCAGCGCCAGAAACATTTTAATTAATTTATGGTGATAAAATGCGAAAAGAAAACCATTGAGGGAAGCCTGAGCCAAAGAAAATCAAACATAAGAGGAAACAAAGAAACTAGAGCCATGCGGTCTTGGAAGGAAGGGCCTTGTTGGCAAAGGAGCCAGCGAGCTCTTTCTCTCTTCACTTTTTCAACAGCACCCAAGTGGAACAGCCACAGAAGACCCTGAGGCAGGGGCTGGAGGGGGCAAGGGAGAAACTTGAACATGGGTGCATAGAAACATAAAGGAGCTGGGTATAGTAGCACATGCCTTCAATCCTAGTACTTGGGAGGCTGAGACAGAAGGATAGCAGGTTTGAGGCCAGCCTCAGCAACTTAATGAGACCCTCAGCAACTTAGTGAGACCCTGTTTCAAAATAATACAATAAGGCTGGGGGTGTAGGTCAGAGGTAGAAAACCCTCTAGGTTCAATCCCTAGTACTACACAATAACAACAACAACCCCCACCCCCTCAAGAAAGAAAAAAAAAACCAAAAAACAAAGAATGGAGCTGCAGGATTAAAAGTCCTCATATCATAATAAAGGTGGCCAGTGTTTCTCAGGGAACAGGCAAGTTTATTAAGCTGTAGTTCTGAAAAAAAACAACAACAAAACAACAATAACAACAACAACAAATAAAATAGCAGACATTTAAAGAAGTCAGTATTTAAAGTAAGTATGGGTAATATAGCAGCCTGGCAAATAGCTCTTGGGCAGGGTAATGCCTCAATTGGGAGAATACTGAAGAAAACCAGTACTGGGTAGGTAGCTTTATCCCTCCTGTGACAAAAACAAACCAGCAAAATTTATTTGCAGATTAACTGGACCATCTGACTTATGCAATGTCGATTTGATTTGGTTTTTCTTCTTTTTTATATGAAACACCTACTGGGTGTTGAAAAACACATTTCTCAGTTCTTCCTTTTCCAACTGAACTTCAAATGAAGAGAAAAGGGAAAGCACTTGTAAAACAGCACACAGCAATCCTACCAAAGGAAGGCATTATTTGGTTTCTTGTTTATTTGGATATTACATATCCTTGTAGACCTGAAGGTCTTGATCCAGCTGGTATAATTCAAGGAAAAGAACAGAGTTCTAATAGACACTGGGGGAGGAATATAGCAGCAAAGGAGAAAAAATGGGGGCATTTTAGCTGAAGATGGAAAGAAATCAGAGAGACTTCCCTGTGATTTGAAGCAATCTATATAGTACATGGTGCTTATTTGTCCTAATGAAGAGGAACTATGCAATATCGAATAAATAAATTTGTGTTGAACTTAGTCATGGATTATTTATACAGCTGATTTAATAGAATTTTAGAGCTGAAAGTGATTTCATACTGTGTGTCTGAATCAGAACTGTCTACAGAATTAGGTCTTTTTTTTTCTTCTTTAAAATGTATGGTTCAGCACCCCTACCCTCAGTGTTTATGGTGTGGGCCTTGGCATATGCACTTTGAGAAAGCTTGTAGGGGATTCTGATGTGCACCCCGTGCACTTATTCATTTATTCATTCAACACGTATTGAGTGCCTAAAAAAAACAGACAATATGGTTAGGTGTTAAGGACACAATGGCCAAGAAAAAATGACTTGCCTCCTGTGCTCATGAAGATATGTTCTGTGGGCAACACAGAGATTTCAGCTGTGCTAGAAAACAGTTAGGTTTGGAGCTAAGTTTGAATCCTCACTATCATGTATTAGCTTTATGGCATTAGGCAGGAGTAATAGCCTCTAGCAACCTTGGTTTCCTTATCCATAGAACAGAATCACACTTGCCACACTTGCCAGGTGGATGGAGTGGAGATTTGATGGGATAACACCAGCAAAAGGTCCTAGCCCAGAGTCCTTTGGAACTTTGGAAGACTCAATTAGTGGAAACTCTTTCTAGGTTGCAGGAGGAACACTATCCCCCAAAACTTACCAGGGTATTGCTAGAGTGGGGGCATGTGCTGGGCACTGGCAGTGTGACCAAGGCTGACCTTGTCCATTGGAGCATGCTAAATCAATGTGGGACCCCTGGGCATCAGGTGGTCTGCCACCCAAGCAGCAGTGGTGTGCATAGGTAAAGAGCCTTTCCAGAGAAGCAGAAATTCAAAGCTGGCACAGAGAGGGTGTCAAATCAGAGGGAGCAAGCAGCCCTAGGGACAGAGCCCGAGTACAGTGGCAATACTTCAGAAGCCTCCTATGAATGCCTTCTGGTTTCTTGGGCAGACCTGATGGTGTTGTCTCTGGGGCAAGTGTGGTTCCAGCTCCAGGTTGCAGTTGCTGATCAGCTCAGCTCCCTGGACAGCAGCCCAAGTCTTCATTGAGTTTCTTTGTCAGGACAAATGCTATCACCCACCCTTTTCCCAGGTACCATAACCAGATCATGGCACTGAGTTAAAAAGGAAAAAAGAAGAAGAAATTGGTTGGATTAAGGTGGAGCCATATGTACCACCAGCAGAGAGAGTCGTAATAGTTCTCAAAGCATTTCCAGTTCTCTGTTATTTAAGAGTGCATGTGGCCTCTCTTAGGTATCTGGTCAAGATGAATGCATAGATGTGTTCACCAGAAGACACATAAAAGAATGTCTAGAGCAGCAATGTATGTAACAGCCCCAGACTAGGCCCTACTCAATACTCATCATGGGCAGGATGGATAAATGCATTGTGTTACAATCACACAATGTCTAGCACTGAGAATGCATAAACTGTAACTACATGAAATAACATAGTTGGGTTTCACAAACAAAATACAAGCTCAGGAAGCCAGATGCAAAAGGCTACATGCACTGATTCCATTTATATGACATTTGAAAACTTATCTATGACATCAGACCTCAGGACAGTGACACTTCGGTCAGGGACCTTGACTAGAAGGACATTCAAGTGAGGTTTCTGGGGTGCTGATGATGTGCTGTTTCTTTATACGGGTGTTGGTTGCATCGAACTGCTTAGTTTGTAAAAATTCATTCAGATGCATACTTACTCGTATATGCCTTTATGTATCTATATTTTGAGCTTCCAGGAAAGGTTTGCATAAAAAGGGGACCATGATAATGCCTCTGCATTGTTATCATTATAGATTGCTGCCCAGATTGGAAGTGTGCACTGTGGCTTATTGATGAATGTGATGCTCACCATTTTCTTAAGTCTGCCACAGATGAGGCACTCAGTAAATATTTGTTAACCACATGAGGAATGGACCATAGCTGATCTATGGGACAGGTGAGTTATTAAGGAAAAATACAAGGGAATCTTATAAAGGCTCTATACAGAAAATTTCTATTATTGAAGATTTTCATTACCTAAACCACTGTGATGGACATTTAGGAAGGGGCCTTAACCTCTTGTGTGCCATCTGACTTTGGTCCACACCTGCCCATGTACGTGGTGTCTTCATTGGCAGTGGAGAGCAGCCTTAGGGTGATGGGGACCTCTCTGGAAGGAGCTCTTCCTCTGTTTCAAAGCCCCCAGACCTTTCCCTAGGCCCCATTCAGCTGGGTCTTTGATGTCTTCTCTGTGTAAATGCAGCACAATTGTTTTCTCTTGGTCTTGGATGAGCAAAGTACAAGGGGAGATATTTGACATATGGGCATGGCTTGTAGCAAGGCAGGAAATACCTTGTCTTGTTGAGGTACAAAAAAGGGAGATTAAAAGGTACTGCTAAGTGGTCCATGCTGATTCTCAGGTCTTCCAGAGATCTTCCAGAAAGTATGATAAGGCCTGAACACAGAGTTGCAAAGAGGGATAGTTCCAGGGGAGCAGCAACTCAGAGTTACCCAGCTCTAACCCCAGTGGGATCTTACTCATCTTATGTACCCTCTAGCCAAACCCATTAGCTGGGAAGCAAAAAGTGTCAAGCATTTGAGAGGCTGGCCAAAGTCATCTTCCAATTAGAAGGTTGTGGGTGTTGAGTGTGCAAACATACATCCAGTATAGACCCAGTCCTGCTGACATAAAGCTTGGCTTTTGCTTGCTTTGCTAAGGCTCAAGCACATTAAACTACAACATACCACAGATCCACAAACAGTACAATATCAAGAAACATGTACCTTTGGAAGCAAGACTTCCGAAGATGTGACTTTTCTGTCTCTAAGCTGCCTTTCCTGGGCCCTGACGAGATAGCAGAGAACTCTTGGTTGTTAGGGAGCAGCGTCAGAACTGGGTCTTCACACCAGTGGTGCGTGGTCATGAGCTAACATTCCATGGAATGTGAAGTCCTCTGCCTGGATCTCTGGGAAACTTCCTTCCATCTAAGGATAAAGTTGCTTCATCAGCTTATACAACATGGGTGTCTTTGCTTTACCCTAATGTCAGATAATGATGACATTTCCTCAGAAATGGAGTAAGGGGTGAAGTGGGCTTTCCAAGAGCAGTTTAGTTCACAGGGGCTTGCAGAGCTGATCCCGGAGGAATAGGCACCCTGGCTCTTGGTGCTCCAGACTCTCTTTCAAGGACAGCACCCTTCAGAGTTGGAGTTGGAGGGTCCTCTCCTTAAGCACAGCTCAGAGGCTGGGCGATCAGGCAGAGGGGAGAGTGGTGGATGCAGTAGAATAGAGCAGGCTTTGCAACTACCAGAGTATGCTGAAGGACGCTAGGTGTTGAACACAACCAATAGGCATGCAGTTAGCACTGAGCCTGGGCTGTGCTGTTGACAACCTGTCTCCTCTTCTGCTTCTAACTCCGCTACCTCTAGACCCATTTTTTATGGTGACAAAAGGCATCAGAAAGATAAGGGGCGGGGGGGGGGAGAGAGAGAGAGAGAGAGAGAGAGAGAGAGAGAGAGAGAGAGAGAGAGAGAGAGAGAGGAAGAAGAAGAAGAAGAGGAGGAGGAGGAGGAGAAGGCAAGGGAAGGGAATGAATGAGAATCTCTGCAAATCTGACTATATAAACCTGGGAGCAGTTAGTAGATCCTTGGGCCTCGGTTTTCTCCTCTGCTACAAGGCAAGGGTATTGGATTCTATAACCTTTGAGTTCCTCTTCAGCATCAGCGTTCTGCATCCCATGGTACCTTCCAAGCAGCTTCCCAGGGACAAGCTGTCACTGGTGGCTACAGTGAAATTCCAAATATGTTTCCTGTGAAAGATAATGTTGTAAACCTCATTAACACTAATGTCTCAGGCCAAATAAGTTTCCCAGACATGCTTGATACTTTGAGGATCCAGGACACGGGCTTGGTTGATTTATATTGGAGGAGAAAAAGGAAAGTTCTGGAGAAAGCGGAGCTTACTGAGGAGCTCAGATCAAGTAATGTTCTCTAGAGGCTCCTCCACCTGCCATCTCATGTGAAAAGTTTCTCAGGAAAATACCAAGATCCCAGAGGTAGGGTTTCCTTACCCTTGTGACTGTCACCAAGAAACCAGAATCCTTCAGGATTTATAGCTGGAGGCAGAAGGTACGCAGCCGTTGGAATGGCCCCCATGGATGCCTACCTCCTGGAATTCACACCTGTGTAATCCCTTTCCCTGAGTACCAGCTGGACCTGGGACCTTACACGTAATTCACACAAGGGTGGGGAAGGTCTGTGACATATTTGTCACTAATCCATATATACTAAATACTTCTAATTTTGCCAGTGAAAACCTATTGCTAACATTCATTATCTTAGTCAACAGGCCGCTATTTTTTTTTTTTT
>PVLC010036317.1:0-15854 GCA_004027655.1 Graphiurus murinus
GCGCAGCTGTCCCCCTCCCTCCCTCGCGCCCTCCCCCGCCCTCCCCGAGGCGCCGGCTGGGCGCGCGCGCGGCGGGGGCCGTGGCTGCTCCCTCGCTCCCCCCACCCCGCCCCGCCAGGCTCCAACCGCCACCGCTGCCGCCGCCCGGGCCCCCGCCCCCGGCCCCGGCCCCCGGCCCCGCGGGGCCTCCCGCCCCCACCCAGGGGGCGTCGCCGCCGCCGTCGCCGCCGCGCTCCGCGGCCCGCAAGGCGCCCTCCTTCCCTCCCTCCCGCCGGCCGGGGTGCGCGGGCGGCGGGGTGGCCCGCGGGCCATGCGTTCGGCGCGGCCCTGCGCGGCCGGCCGGGGGCGGCGCCCCGAGCCCGGGCCCCGCGCGGCCCGCGCCCCCGGCCCCCACTGAGCCCTGGGGGCCCCACCGTGGCCGAAGCCATGTTCCCCGTGTTCCCTTGCACGCTGCTGGCCCCCCCCTTCCCCGTGCTGGGCCTGGACTCCCGGGGGGTGGGCGGCCTCATGAACTCCTTCCCGCCACCTCAGGGTCACGCCCAGAACCCCCTGCAGGTCGGGGCTGAGCTCCAGTCCCGCTTCTTTGCCTCCCAGGGCTGCGCCCAGAGTCCGTTCCAGGTGAGTAGGGGCCGGCCGCGGCGGGCCGGGCTGGGCCGGGAGGGCGCCGACCCGCGGCCGCGGCCCACACGGCGCCTTGTCTCCGCAGGCCGCGCCGGCGCCCCCACCCACGCCCCAGGCCCCAGCGGCCGAGCCCCTCCAGGTGGACTTGCTCCCGGTGCTCGCCGCCGCCCAGGAGTCGGCCGCGGCTGCAGCGGCCGCCGCAGCTGCCGCCGCCGCCGTGGTTACTGCACCCCCGGCCCCCGCCGCCGCCTCCACTGTGGACACAGCGGCCCTGAAGCAGCCTCCGGCGCCCCCGCCGCCACCCCCGCCCGTGTCGGCGCCCGCCGCCGAGGCCGCGCCCCCCGCCTCTGCCGCCACCATCGCCGCTGCGGCGGCCACCGCCGTCGTCGCCCCAACCTCGACGGTAGCCGTGGCCCCTGTTGCGTCTGCTTTGGAGAAGAAGACAAAGAGCAAGGGGCCCTACATCTGCGCCTTGTGCGCCAAGGAGTTCAAGAACGGCTACAATCTCCGGAGGCACGAAGCCATCCACACGGGAGCCAAGGCCGGCCGGGTCCCCTCGGGTGCTATGAAGATGCCCACCATGGTGCCCCTGAGCCTCCTGAGTGTGCCCCAGCTGAGTGGAGCCGGCGGGGGAGGGGGAGAATCGGGTGCTGGCGGCGGCACAGCCGCAGTGACCGCCGGTGGCGTAGTGACCACGACCGCCTCGGGAAAGCGCATCCGGAAGAACCACGCCTGCGAGATGTGCGGCAAGGCCTTCCGCGACGTCTACCACCTGAACCGACACAAGCTGTCGCACTCGGACGAGAAGCCCTACCAGTGCCCGGTGTGCCAGCAGCGCTTCAAGCGCAAGGACCGCATGAGCTACCACGTGCGCTCACATGACGGCGCTGTGCACAAGCCCTACAACTGCTCCCACTGTGGCAAGAGCTTCTCCCGGTGTGCAGGGGCCTCGGTCGCCCGCTAGGCCGGTGGGGAGGGAGGGACGCTGGGATGGCCTGCAGGCCTTGGCTGGTGGGGAGGGAGGCGGCTCCCGAGGATGGGGAAGGGGAGCCACTCCCAGGGAGTAGGGAGGAAAACCTCTCCTAGTTACCAGAGAGCAGGGGGTGGTACTTTGCAAAAGAGGTGGGTCTTTGGGTTGGAGGAAAGCGTCTGTAGGAGGAGGAGGAAGAAGAGGAAGCTGAGTTGGAGGGGAGGGATTTCCTGCCTAAGTAGGAACGTGAAGCTTTGGGAGGAAAGGCAGGGACTTTTGAAACGGCCTGCTGTAGGAAGCTAGGTAGGTTTGGGGCACACCTTCTCACCCCAAGGCCTCAGCTCTAATCCCCAACTCCAACGTATCCCTAGGCCGGATCACCTCAACAGTCACGTCAGACAAGTGCACTCAACAGAGCGGCCCTTCAAATGTGAGGTAGGAAGCCCGCCTCCTCCTGTCCTGGTTTTCATGATTTTGATCCTCATTGTAGTTGTCTGAGTTCAGCCTCTCAGACCCCCTTTTTCTCTTTCTTCTTTTTGCCTTTTCACTCCATTTTCTCATTCCTCCTTCAAGGCCTCATCTCACTCCCATTTCCTACAGATCAAAGATCCCCAAGCCTCTGATCCCTTTAACCTCTTGCTCCCTTCTCCCCACTCCTGGAAGCTTTAACTTTCCTGTGACACCCCCCACGCCCCTCCCCCTCCCCAGAAATGTGAGGCAGCTTTTGCTACGAAGGATCGACTCCGGGCGCACACAGTACGACACGAGGAGAAGGTGCCATGTCATGTGTGTGGCAAGATGCTGAGCTCGGCTTATATTTCGGACCACATGAAGGTGCACAGCCAGGGCCCTCACCATGTCTGTGAGCTCTGCAACAAAGGTACATGCTGAGGGATGCCAAGAGGGCTAGGGACAAAGGGAGGGCACAAAGCTTGTGGTCCTTCCACAGCCGTGGGTTAAAGGTGCTGTAGCCAAGAGCTCGTGGCATCCAGAGCCCTTTAGAAAGCAAACAAAGCAGCATCGGGGACAACTGAACATCACTAAATTCTCAGAAGCCATTGTGGAAGAGACAATCTACCTGGGTGTGCACGGGGATAATGGGAGTGGGACTTGGCTGTTGGGAAAGGAGAAGTCAAGAGAGCTGGTCCCCAAGGGTCAGAAGGCAAAGGTTTCACCGGTGCAGCCACAAGTTCTTGTCTCCAGCTCCTGGGGCAGGTGGAGTACATTGTCAGGGGCTTAACAGCACACTTCCTGGCCCAGTAGCAGAGAAAGCTGCTTTTAAACACATTTATCCACTCAGTAACTGGGCTGAGATTGTGGGGCACTGGAGGGAGGGGGACACAGCCGTCTCTGCGGAGAGTCAACCCTTCAAATAGCTAGGAGTCAGTGTCCTGTTATCCCTGCAGAGTACTTACAGCCACGGAGAATGAACTCTGTAGGTAACAAGGCTGAGAAGCAGGCACCTGTCAAATTTGGCCCCAGGCTCAGGCAGGGGCTGGCCCCACCAGCCCCAGCAGAGTAGTTGGCCCCAGGCTACCAAGGATGTGGGAGGAGGACAGGGCCATTTGAGGAGGGTGTCCCCAGCCTAGGAGAACAGCCCTGTCTCTGGGGTCTCCATCTGGCTGACCCCCACCCCCCATCCCAATCCACCCCCCAATAGGCTTCACCACAGCAGCATACCTGCGCATCCACGCGGTGAAGGACCATGGGCTCCAGGCCCCGCGGGCTGACCGCATCCTGTGCAAGCTGTGCAGCGTGCACTGCAAGACCCCTGCCCAGCTGGCCGGCCACATGCAGACCCATCTGGGGGGTGCCGTCCCCCCTGTCCCAGGAGATGCCCCCCAGCCACAGCCCACCTGCTGAGGGGGACCCCCGCACCCACCAGGCAAGGCGTGGGGCATGGCTGGGGGGGGCAGGATGGGGTGTGTGGGACAAGGGCTCAAAGGGCCCAGTAGGGGATCTCAGGAAGGCCAGGGATGTCCATCTGTCACTAAGGTTAGGTTGATTCGGGGACCAGGGAGGGCCCTTCAAGAGAACTGCTCTGTCTGGGTAAAGAGGCAGGCCAAAGCCTCTGGGGACCAGATAGGAAGTGAGCAACGGCTGTGTCCCAGGGGAAGTAGTCTGGGAAGAAGTCTGGGTTACGGGGCATGGCTCTTGTCATTCAGGTTGCGCTGTGATCCCTGGTGTTTCTCACTATGCAGGTACTGGTGAGGTTTGTCCAATGGCGGCGGCGGCGGCAGCAGCAGCAGCAGCAGCGGCAGCAGCAGTGGCAGCCCCTCCCACAGCTGTGGGCTCCCTCTCTGGGGCTGAGGGGGTGCCAGTGAGCTCTCAGCCACTTCCCTCCCAGCCCTGGTGAGCTCCAAGTTGGTGGGGGGAGAAGGGAGAATAGAAGAAAGCCCCTTGGTACAATCTCCTCTCCCCCTCTCTTCCCACCAACTCCTCTCTACTCCCCCACCAAGGAGCCTCCAGAAGAAAAGGAGGAAGAAATGTGTTCTTAGGGGAATTCACTAGGTTTTAACGATTTGTTTCTCCTGCTCCTCTCTTCTCCCTATCAGAGCTGACCCTACACACACCTGTTCCCTTGGTTGTGTTGAAGTCCCCTGGACAGTGGGCAGGGGTTGGCAGAGGACAGGAGCAGCCACTGCCCTTACTTCCTCTCCTCTAACACCCTGCCCCTCCCTCCCAGGGATTTGTGAGCCTTTTGCCTTTTCCCTCCACGGTCCTTATTCTCCTCCTTCCTGTCTTCTCCACCTACTGTCTGCTTCCCCTCCCTGGGGAGTTGGTGCTTTTTTTTTTTTTTTTTTTTTTTTTTTTGGGGGGGGTCTTTTTTTTTTTTCTTTTTTCTCTCCCAGGGGGAGGGAGGAGAAGGAGGAGGGGAATCAAAGATTCTGTCCCAGAGAGGGAGAAAAGTGGGATTAGAGAAGGGCAGAAGCAGGCAGAGGTTGTACCTTTATTAGGTAGGGTTTAGGTTTAAGCCCTAAACATTATCCTACTTGAGTATCTGTCAGGGGGGAAAAAAAGGGGGAGCAAAAGAAGGAGCCACTAGGGCCAGAGGCAGACTAAGAGATGGAATCTTAGGGGCCCAGGGTAAATGAGGGGAACCAGGGACTAGAGGTGCTTCCTGGGGGCAGGGGGAATGCAGCCAGTGTCTCCCCCTCCCTCTTCCACCCCAGCTCCAGCCCTGGTCTTTTCTTTTCATTCCTCTTCCCCATGACATAAGCTGTGGCCCTAGCCATGTCATCGTGTTCCTGTGTCCCCTGCATGTTCCCCACCCTCCACTCCCTCCTTTTGCGCGGATCCTATTACAATAAATTTTAAATAAAAACCTGGCTCTGGTTTCAATGAATTTCTCTCCCCAACCCCCCTGTCCCCATCCCCGAGGGGTTTCTTAGGCTAGATGTCAGTCTCAACATTGCTTCTTGTAGCTTTGGGGCTGTGGCTCCTCCCTTCCCAGGGACCGCCCTAGAGGCTACAGCACAGATTTAGGGTGGGGCCAAGTTCCAGGTCTCTGGGGAAAATACACAATTGGGACAGGCCCAGAATAGTCTACTAGAGGTTTGAAAAGGCCCAGGCTAGGCATTCAGACAGCTGTTGGGCACAAATTCTTCCCCCGCCATACACTGCTTGTTCAAACCCCAGCTAAATACCTGCACACATTTTAGCCCTGAAAAGTGATAGTGGGGGACAAAGGTGCAAGCCTCAGTCCTAGGGCTGGATTCAGAAAGACTCCACTCGACCTCCAAGTTCTCCGACGGGTGCCTGTTTATAGTGGCCCCAGCCCTTCCCGCTGTTCCAGCCTGTCCCTGCAGTCTGCCTTGCCCGTCAAAATTAGCTTTCCCGGCCTTGCTCCCTCCTTTCCAGGGACCCTTTTTTGAGCCCTCCAGTACCCATATCTGCTCCTGCTGCTTTGGGGGTAGGGAGACTTCCTGTTCTGCAGGCTTCCTTCCCTTGCTTCTCTGCAGCCTCCCCAAATTCTGCCCCATCTCCTTCGCTCGCTCTCTGCTGTAGGGGTGCCTCCACCCGGTCCTGCCTGTCTCACTGGTCCGGTCTCTCCTCGCAGACCCCCGTCTCTGCCAGAATCCCGGGTGACCGTTGGCGGGAGGGGCCGAAGACTTAGGAAGGGGGAGCCCCGCCGGGAGGCGCACGTGGGAAAGGGCAGGGAGGGAGTGCAAGGCGGGGAGGGTATGAGTGGTCCCCGGGCCGGTTGCCTGGGTAACGCGGGGCCTGGGACGCGAGGCTCCTTCGGCTGTCCGGGAGGGGCCAGAGGCGTGTGAGGGGCGGGGGCGGCGCGCGGCGGCTGTGGAGCGTAGGGGAGGGGACCGGAGAAGAGGGGACGTGCAAACGGGAGGGGAGGGGAGACCCGCGCCTCCCTCCTTCTCGCTGATTTGCTCCCTCCCTGGCTGCGGCTGCTGCAACGGGCGGCGGCGCCAGCGACCTGGGCAGTTCGGAGGCTGGCGTCGAGGTGAGACTGGGACGGACTGAGGCCGCAGGTAGGAGTGGACCGGGAAACAGCCGGGTTGCATGGGAATGCGGGCACCTGGCAAGCTGGAGGATGGTGCTGGGGTGCGGCACCATCGGGAGGAGGTGGTCCCTGCCCTAGAGGGTGAGGGAATCCTTGAGAGGGGCTAAGAAGGAGCTTCTGAAGACGCCCAAGTCCCCTAGTAAGGGTCAGGGGCATCTGCTCCCCAAATGCGGAGCAAGAAAACCCGCATCGCAGGGGCCCCCAGGGAGGAGAGGAGGATGCAGAGGAAGTGGAAAGTGTTTAGGGGTCTCCTGCCCAGTCTGCTTGTCAGAGTTTCTGGGGTCTGCACCTCTTGTTGATTTGGGGGTGCTGGGGCATCTACTGAGATCCTAGAGTCTGGATCTTGTTTGGTGGACTCAAGAAGAATCCTTGGGGAGGGTCTTGTTAATAAAAGGGCTTATCCTCCCAGGGCTCTCCACGCAGAAAGCTTTGATTAGAGCATTTCTCCCCCAGGGATGTCCCACCCCAAAGCAAAGGAAATCCCAACTTTTCTTCCTCTCCCCAGAGACAACACAAGGCTGGCCCTGAGACAGGAGCCTGGCCTTCTTGGGCCTGCAGTGCCAAGAGCCCCTCTTCCCTCCTCACACCAAGTCTGTCTCCTCCTCTTCTAGGATTTGCTACTGTCTCTGCTGTTCCCTCCTCCCCACAGGGCCCCTCTCCCCTCTCCCATCTCAAGATGGCAGCCAGCAGCCCTGAGATGAAGGGGGTCGAGGAGAGTCCAGAGATCCAGGGGAAAGGGCCTGGCCATTCTGAAGCTGGAACCGGCCCTCCCAAGGTCCTAGCAGAGGTCCAGGAGCAGCCAGAGGCCTCACGGCCAGGAGCAGATACCACTGTGGCCCCTGTGGACTCAGGGCCCAAGGCTGGGCCAGAAACCACAGAGACCCCAGCTGAAGCCTCAGAAACAGTCCAGGCCACAAACCTTAGCATAAGCCCAGGAGGAGAATCAAAGGCCAACTCCATCCCTGAAGAAGCATGCCAAGAGCCAGCATCCAAACCAGAAGTGAACAAAGAGGCCACTGCAGTCCAGGGGTCCAAGCAGGAGTGCAAAGCCCCTCCTGAGCCAGCCTCTGAGCCTCCTCCCCAGCTAGACTCCCGGTCAGATCCTCGGCCAGACCCTCAGGCAGACCCTCAGCCAGCTTCCCAGCCCACCCCCAAACCAGCCCTTCAGCCAGAATCTTCTACCCAGGAGGACCCCACCCCTGAGATCCTGACGGAGAATGTGGGGGAAAAGCAAGAGAATGGAGCAGTGGTTCCTCTGCAGGCTGGCGAGGGGGAAGAGGGCCCAGCTCCCCATCCTCACTTGCCACCCTCTACAAAAAGCCCCCCAGCCAATGGGGCTCCCCCTCGTGTGCTGCAGCAGCTTGTTGAGGAGGACCGAATAGGAAGGGCTAACAGTGGACATCCGGGATCTCCCCGAGGTAGCCTGAGCCGCCACCCCAGCTCCCAGTTGGCAGGGTCCGGGGTAGAGGGGGGTGAAGGCACCCAGAAACCTCGGGACTACATCATCCTTGCCATCTTGTCCTGCTTCTGCCCCATGTGGCCTGTCAACATCGTGGCCTTCGTTTATGCCGTCATGGTGAGCTTCAGGGGACCCTGGCTCAAGCTTGCTGTGGCTCCTAGGTCCCTCCTGCCATTGCTGGGACAGAGCCCCAGGAGTAACTTTGCCTCCCCTCCCCTCTCTGCATGGATTCCACTTCCCCAATTATAGGGCCTTTGCTTGCCTCTGCCCAGGACCTAACCCTCAGAGCCACTTCCCCCTTCAGGTGGGAGGTATATGGAGATGTGTGTCATACAGCCTCACTGACCTCTGCCCTTTTCTCCCTTCTTCCCTTAACCTCATGGGGCTGGCCTCTCTCTCCTGTGGATGACACACTCACCTGATCCTTGCTGGGCTGGCTTCTCCTGACCTGGGCCGTGGTACCTCATCCCTCACCCTAACCCCAGTCCCGGAACAGCCTGCAGCAGGGAGACGTGGATGGGGCCCAGCGTCTGGGCCGTGTGGCCAAGCTCTTAAGCATCGTGGCGCTGGTTGGGGGGGTCCTCATCATCATCGCCTCCTGCGTCATCAACTTAGGCGGTGAGTGGGGGTCAGGGACAGGCAGGGGAGGAGTGGAAGGGTTGACAAGGGCAGCTTTACTAACCCCTGCCCCTGCTCTCTCCTGTCTGTCCTCCCTACTTCTCCTTTGTCTCTCCTTGTCTCCTCTGTCTCCCCACCCGTCTCTGTCTGTCCTTTCCTCTCCTCTCCCACAGTGTATAAATGAGGGGCTCTGCCCTGCATTCCAAGACTTTCCTTCCTGTTGGGAGCTGCCTTGGGCCCATCCCTCTCCTGGGGGCAGCCCAATTGATGGCCCTGGCCCCCATCCCTAGGGACCAAGGGAGCCTGAGCGGCCTTGTTTACAGCTTCTTTCCTGCTCCTGCATCCTGCCAGGCTCCTCTGCCAACCGTAGGCCTCCCTTCTCCCTGCACTGTTCCCAACTGCCTTGCACTTCTGCCTGCAGACATCCCTTCCAGCCTCTTGGTCTCCCTAACTCTGCACTTCTGGAAACCTCCCTTGAACATCTCCCAAACTCTGCGCTCTCAGCTTCCCTGCATCTCTCCCAGCCTCCCTGCACTCTTCCCAGCCTGGATTCTCTGAATTTCATCCCTAGCCTCCCCTTCCCAACTTTCATTGTCTTGGCATCTAACCCTTTCCTTTCCTCCTTCCCTTCTTTATCATCTTCCTTCCCTTTCCTACTTCCCCACCCCCTCCCTCTTTCTGCCTCATCTTCCCTTAGCATCCTCTTCTCCACCCTCCTGCCACCATTTGTTCTGCAAAAACTCCAGCACTTAGAACAGACTGGGGGAAAGGGAGCGGTGTCGGTGTCGGGAGAGGGCTACCTGACCGGGGCTCCGACTGTTCTTTGCTGGGACCACCCAGGTCCATACACAGCCAGGGCGCCTTTTGGGTCGCAGAGCTGCAAGCCAGGTCTCGCCTGAGGACTTCTGTAAGGGTGGAAGTCCTGATTCTGAGCACAGGGGAGAAGGGAGGGGCGCTGCGGCTGAAGAGTCAGCCTGGGTTGACTCGCCCACCTGGGCTTTTTAACCTCAGTCGGCCAGCTTCTTGTGTGAAGTGTCGGTAGCTATGGCCACTCACATGCATTTTAACGAAAAAATCTTAAAAAACAGGACCAAAGCTCTCAGCTGAGGGGAGTGAAGGAGGGGCGGGGGAGCTCTATAATTATTTTCCAAGAGGACGAGGGAGGTTGGGTGCACGCGACAGCCGCTGAGGGGGCAGGGAGCCAGCTACGAAGCTGGTTTGGAGTTGGCGGGGTTTTTTGTTTTCTAAAAAAAAGTCTGGAGGGAAAAACCAAAATTCCTTTAAAAAAATATATCAAACTGATTCTCCCTTTTTGTATGCCGAATACTGCATGAGTTTGAAACACCAATAAACAGAGACTGCATGAGACTCGCCTCCAGTCTCGGTTGGTACCTGCGTTCGTCTGCCGGGCCAAGGCACTGCCTCCCGACAGAACCTACTGGGTGGTATGCGCATGCGCCGTCGTGGCGGCCATCTTTACTGTGGGCCGAAGCCGCTACGCCAAGGGTCCTACCTGCGCATGTGCAAGCCTTCCCCTTGCTTTCCTCTTCCAAGAAGCTTTGACTAGAGCGGAGCCTCCCGCGCCATTTCTGTGCGCCTGCGTACTGTGACCCTGCGCAGCCCAGGAGGCGGGTCTTAGCTTCAGGTGCGTACGACGGCTGAGTTGACGCGGCCGAGCACTGTCGGGGGGAGTGGTGGTGCCGGGTTCAGGTGTGGAGAGGGATGCCGTGAAGGCGAGAAGAGTGGGCCCGCCCTCTTCGGTTCGGAAGGTGGTTCCTGCAGGTCCCCGGGAATAGTACGAATACTGAATCTCGATCCGTAGGGTAGCGGCTTTCCTTGCAGGGGACTGAGCACCCCCTCCCTCCTGGGGACCGCCATTCTGGTCTCAGAGAACTACTGTTGGAGCCTGATTGGCTGAAGAAACATTTCCTAAACCCCTGAGGATCCCAACCCCTTGGGGCGGGAGGGCCCCGGTTTGGTACTCCCATATCTCCTATATTGCTGGGCCCCTTCCCCTAGTGACCTATGTCCCTTGCCCGGGGTCATGGAGACGTTGCGGCCACCACGGCGGCGCCTCTGTCTGAAGAGGGGGAAGTAACTTCCGGCCTCCAGGCTCTGGCGGTGGAGGATGCCGGGGGCCCCTCTGTCTCGGCCAAAAAGGCCGAGGAAGAGGGGGAAGGAGGCCAGGAGGAGGCCGAGCGTGAGGGGTCCGGGACAGAGGAGGCAAAAGAAGAAACCAGCGCTGGAGAGGAAGAGCGTATCGAGGGAGAATCAGAGGACTGGTGCGTGCCCTGCAGCGATGAGGAGATGGAGCTGCCTGCTGATGGGCGGCCCTGGATGCCCCCGCCCTCCGAAATCCAGCGACTCTACGAACTGCTGGCTGCCCAAGGTACCCTGGAGCTTCAAGCCGAAATCCTGCCCCGCCGGCCGCCTACACCCGAGGCCCAGAGTGAAGAGGAGAGATCAGATGAGGAGCCAGAGGCCAAAGAAGAAGAAGAGGAAAAGTGAGGGAATAACCTTACATTTTTGTCCCTGGAGCTACTCCCCTTATACCAGGAGGAAATAGGGAGTAATAAAGGTGGGACCCCAGAACATAGAAAGTGAAGGGAGGGACAAGAGCAGGAAAGAAAGAACCGTCAGGCTAGGGAGGAGCTTGGGTGGGTGTTTGGGAGGGCCACCCTCAACCTTCACTGTCTGTCCCTCTGTCCCAGGCCGCATATGCCCACGGAATTTGACTTTGATGATGAACCATTGACACCAAAAGACTCCCTGATTGACCGGAGACGCACTCCAGGTATAAGAGGGAACATTTGGGGGGGAGGGGTGAAGGACCTCCCCTGTGTTACCCAAAAAGTGGCTCCATTAAAGAGCCTTTTGCCGGCTGCCTCAATTGTTCTAGCTGCTGGAATGAGCATTCACACAGTGGCCCCATCTTTCTGACTGAGGTTAATAGGTTAATGCCCTACTTTCCTTTAGGAGACCATCACAGATCATTCTAGCATGTTTACCACTACTTTCATCATCTCCCCAGAAGTTTCCAATTCAAGCCATCATCTCACCTGACCCAATTTCCCACCCCATGACTTTATAGAATTTATTCTTGGAGTGTGTGTGTGTGTGTGTGGTACTGGGGATGGAACCCAGAGGCTACACCCCCAGTTCTATTTTTTATTCTTTATTTAAAACAGGGTCTTACTAAGTAGCTGAGGCTGACCTCAAACCGGGATCCTCCGGTCTCAGCCTCCCAAGTACTGGGTTTACAAGCATGCGCCACCATGCCTGGCTTCAAGTCCTTCTGATGCTCTTCTGATGTTCAACATGGGTTCAACACCGTACCCTCACATAATCGAAACTCACATAATCATGTCACTTCTCTACTCAAAATCCTTCAAAGGATTTTGAGTAGAGAAGGATCTTGGGGAGAGGGAGCATTTGAGGGAGAATCCCCCACCCTCACTTTTCTTTGAACAGACCTCTCTTTCTCTGTTCCTTCTCCAGTCTTTTCATTTGCCCTTCCCCCTGCCTGATATGTTCTTCCCTGGACTCCACATTACTGGTGCCTTATCATAATTCAAGATCTTCATTGTCCTCCCTACCAGTGGCCCAATCCCAAACCTTAGAACTTCCATACTGAGGCCTTGAAACTTAGATGTTAAGTGAGCTCCTGCAGTGGTGAAGGTCCAAGCAACAGTGGTACCCACTGCCTCAATCCCTTCCACACATTTCCTACCTTCTTCTCCAGGAAGCTCAGCCCGAAGCCAGAAACGGGAAGCCCGCCTGGACAAGGTCCTCTCAGACATGAAGCGACACAAGAAGTTGGAGGAACAGATTCTTCGGACTGGGAGGGACCTCTTCAGCCTAGACTCAGAGGATCCCAGCCCGGCCAGCCCCCCGCTTCGGTCCTCTGGGAGTAGTCTCTTCCCCCGACAGCGGAAATACTGACTCTTGCTGCTACTGCCTCCAGGGTAGAGAGACTACGTGCTGGGACCTGGGCCCTTCTTTCCTAACCCAGGACTCTGGGAAACTTGGGAAGAAGAGAGAAACCTCAAGCTGCTAACACAGCACTTTGCAGAAAAGAGGGTGTATGTGTGTTTTCTGTTAAATGTCTATTTGGAGACCTGAGCAGAATTTTCTGACTTTAAAATAAAAGATAGAGTTATTTTTCTGTTATGAGGGAGGCTACAACTAGATCCTGAACAGTTGGCCACACTTGAGTTTAGAGGCAGAATTGATTCACCCAAATTGGAAAATTAAAGCCAGGTGGGGCAGAGGCAGAGGCCGACTCTGCCAAGCCGCCGACTCTGCCAAGCCCCTCAACTTCAGACCCTTTGATCCTAGTTTCATTCCATCTCTGCCAGCTGGCTTTGAGGCAGAAATTCCTGAGCGTGGAATGAGTTGCATGCTAACAGCTGCAGTCAAAGCAGCCCTGAGGAGAAAATATGCCCAGCTGCAGGGGCCCTTTAAATACCTAAGCCCCGCCCCTGCCCTGCCCTTCTGGGAAGTGATCCTCAGAGCTGAGAAAGGGAGTTTCCTGACCTGAGGAGTGCTGCAGCTAGCCACCCTTCTAGATGTGAGTACCTCACACTGGCCCCCAAACCAGTGGTGAGTCTTTCCACCCTGCCCCGGCCCAAGGCTTTCTTCGGCCATCCTGTTTTGTAGGGCCTTGCTTCAGCTGTTGGGGCAGTTAAGACCTTTCTGAATCAGGAAGAAAGGCAGGCAGAGGCTTTTCTTTAGGATGTTTCTTGTGAGATTTCTGGGCTTTCAGGCAAAGGTAGATCAACTGGCCAACACCCCTAGCCCCTAAATCTCAGGCCTCTCTTGGTCTTGAGGGTCCCACACAAATAAGACAGAAGACTGCCAGGCACAGTGACACATGCCGATAGTCCCAGCTACTCAGGAGGCTGAGGTAGGATTGCCTCAAGTCAGGAGTTCTGTGCCAGCCTGGGCAACACAATGAGACCCCCATCTCAAAAAAAAAAAAAAAATTATGGAGCCTCAGTGATAGAGCACTTGCCTAGCGTGTGCCAGGGCCTAAATTCATTCTCCAACACCACAAAAAAGGGAGAAAAAAGGTATGGGTCCTTAGGGGGTCCAGGGGTCCATTCAGACTCCATCTTGGGGCTAGATTAGTCCTTGGCTGTACTCCCCTGCCCTCACTATCTAGGGCTCTGGGCCTTGGTCTTTTCCCTTGGGCTCCTAGAATGTGACTTGGCCTTAAATGTTGAGGTTTTCTTAATATCCTTTGCAGAGCTGCTAGTGGTGGGCCTTGGCCAGTCACTTGAGAGGTTCTTAGCAGAGTGATCTTAGGTAGGCTTCATTTCCAAAAGGCAGAGTTTGTAAGCAAGGCTCTTTTCTTTTAGAGAGAAGGAAGTGAAAGTTAGGAAACTCAGTTGGACCCACCAGCCTGTAATTCTGGGATCTGAAAGCTGAACTCAGGAGTGGAGCACTTGGGGTGGTGACTGGTAGTTGAGGCACAAGTCTCCTATGCACTTTGCCTGATGCCTGGGCTTGAGGGTGAGGCTGGTTGTCACACGGGACACTTGGTAGCTCTCCCTGGAAACTCCTATCTGTTTCTGCCTGACCTGCCCTGGGATGAGGCTATTGGGAAAGGACAGCTCTCTCTAGTCTTGTGTGGATGGCCCAGAAGCCACCTGAGGGTTCCAAGGTAACGGGGTGCTCAGGCCTCCTTTTTAGGTGCTTCCCTCCCCTCTCCCCCCCCCCCCCAGGTTCTGGAGGAGCAGAGACTGGGCACTGACTCTGACTGCAGGAAATGCTCACCTTTGGACTCTCACTGGCACTGTTTCCTGGGTAGCACCCAGCCCCACCCAGCTCAAGTCCTCATTCTAGGATAAGAATCTTATTGATGGTTCTGTCAGAGAAACCACACTACTGGTCATGATACCCAGGGTGTAATTCTGGCTCCATCCTTTGAGAACTACATGATCCTGAGCAAGGTCTTTAACTTCTATGTTCTTAGGAGGGAAATAGTCAACGCAGCTGGTTATGATGGCGCACACCTATAATCCCAGTATTTGGGGGGCTGAGACTAAAGGATCGTAGGTTCAAGGGCAGCCTTAGCAACTTGATGAAGTCCTCAGCAACTTAGACTCTGTTTCAAAATAAAAAGGCCAAGCGTTGTGGTGCATGCTTGTAATCCTAGTACTTTGGAGGCTGAGACAGAAAGACAGCCTCAGCTACTTAGGCCCTCCACAACTTAGTGAGACCCTGTTTCAAAATAAAAAGATTTACCCCTGGGTTCAATCCCCAGTACTACAAAAAAAGGGGGGGGGGGAGTGTAGCTAGGAGGTAGAATGCCCCTGGGTTCAATACCCAGTACCACAAGTAAATAAAAGCAATTAACACAATGCCTCCTACAGATTACGTTCACAGGAAATGGGAGCTATTATCTGAGGGCATTTTTCTCAAATTCCAGAGTCTCATCTGGAAACCTTGACCCAGTGGGTTTGTCACAGGAGAAGAAATGATTCCATGAAGGGTTCTAAAGGAGTTCCCAGTTAGGAAGAGAAGGGAATGCAACTAGGGATGGCAGGGTCCTTAGTTTACCTGATGGAAAGAATTTCAGCACCAGCCAGTCGGACAGATTTATTTAGGAAACCAAGAAGTACACATTCAAGGGAGAATGCAGACCATCTTCAGAGTGAGAAGTGCATTTTAGGGATTCATGGCTCTTTTTATTTCTGGTAATGGGGATTGAACCCAGGGGCAATCTACCTCCAAAGGTACACTCCCAGTCCCCTCCTCCCCCATTTTTTAAATTTTGTAACAGAGTCTTACTAAATTGCTGAGGGCCTTGCTACATTGCTGAGGCTGGCCTTAAACTTGTGATCCTCCTGTCTCAGCTTCTTAAGTACTGGGATTACAGGCATGTTCCCGGTTTATGGCTCTTCTTTTAAAGGAAACAGTGAGCTGGGCGTGATGGTGCATGCCTGTGATCCCAGTACTTGAGAGGCTGAGACAGGAGGATCACAAGTTCAAGGCCAGCCTCAGCAATTTAGCAAGGGACTCAGCAGCTTAATGAGACCCTGTTTCAAAATAAAATAGAACTGGGGGTGTAGCTCAGAAGTAGAATGCCCCTGGGTTCAATCCCCAGTACCATAAATAAATGAAATGGTACAGGGTGGGTATGGGAAGGTATGTAAGGATGACATCTGTCAAGTGATTACAAGCCAGTTTATGGTGGTCTGATCATTTATCCGAACCTTAGGCTGATCATGGCCTCCATTATCTGATCAAAAGATAAGCTG
Source organism: Graphiurus murinus (assembly GCA_004027655.1). Lineage (NCBI taxonomy): Eukaryota > Metazoa > Chordata > Mammalia > Rodentia > Gliridae > Graphiurus > Graphiurus murinus. The sequence goes on from PVLC010036317.1 coordinate 15,456, forward strand.
GAAAGTCCCCTAAATTATAGGTTTCTCAAGGTATTTGTCTTGTTAATAGTACACAAGGTAATTGTAGATTTTTCATTTTGTTTTTGTTAACTTGAAGATTTACAGATTTTGTTAGCTTTAAGATTTACAGATTTCTCAGGAATTTGGGAGAGACAGGTCTGAGAGAAAGAACTGGTTTGGGGAATAAAGGTATGAGGAACTTTTTTTTTTTTTTTTTTTTTTTTTGCGGTACTGGGGGTTGAACTCAGGGGCATTCTACCTCTGAGCTATACCCCCAGCCCTATTTTTTTTATTCTTTATTTTGAAACCGAGTCTCACTAAGTTGCGGAGTGCCTCACTAGGTAGCTGAGGCTGGCCGCGAACCCGGATCCTCCGGTCTCAGCCTCCCGAATGCTGGGA
>PVLC010036318.1:0-15397 GCA_004027655.1 Graphiurus murinus
ACACCTGTAATCCCAGCACTTGGGAGGCTGAGATAGAAGGATTGCAGGTTAGAGGACAACCTCAACAACTTAGCAAGACTCTCAGCAACCTAGTGAGACCCTGTTGCAAAATAAAAAGGGTTGGAGGTATAGTTTGGAGGTGGAACACCCCTGAGTTCAATCATTAGTATCAGAAAAAGAAAAGAAAAGAGAGATAGAGAAAAAAAGAGGCAAACAGATCCAGGATTGCAGAGTGCAATTTGTTGGGGACTTACTGGCAGATACTTGGTCCTGGGTGGCAGCAAGATCACTGGATCCTCACAATTTGGATCAGGAGGGGGCTTATAGGTGGTCAGGACAAATGAGATTTTGTCTCAGCCAGAATGAACCTGGTTTATCTGCAGCTAGTATCAAGGACTTGAGGCGTTCCTGGCATTGACAGTGTCAGCCAGTGTTGACACAACAGTGTCTGGTTGTGAAGCCCACAAACTACTCGAGCGGTTTCGTCTCTCTTGAGTCTGCTAGGAAACTCTGCAGAGAAAACTAACTGGGGCTCCTCGGGGGTAGTCATGGTGGTGACAGCTCAAGATGGCTGTGGCCGGGCCAAGGGAGATCGGTACAGGGGTGTAGCCATAAGTGAGGCAGGAATTATGGAGATCATAAGAGACTATGGGAAGCCTTTTGTCAATAACCTTTCATGTTCAGAAAAAAGATATAGTTCTAGAAAAAAAAAATCACTTAGAGAAGTCAAGAGAAAGCACACATGGAAGTCACCTGTACACCCACATTCATACCAGCAGTATTCATAATGGCCAAAAGATGGGAGCTTTTTGAGGTTTGCTGATGCAGGGGTGGATAAACAGAGGCGGTAGGCACATACGAACAAAAATCATTTAAGCCGGGCGTGGTGGCGCACGCTTGTAATCCCCGTACTTGGGAGGCTGAGACGGGAGGATCACAGGTTCATGGCCAGCCTCCGCTACTTTGTGAGGCCCTCTGCAACTTAGTAAGACCCTATTTCTAAATAAAAAATAAAAATAGGACTTGGGAGTGTAGCTCAGTGGTAGAATGCCCTGGGTCCAATCCCCACTTCTGCAAAAAAAAAAAAAAAAAAACCAAAGTGGATGGTGGTAATAGGTTGTACAACCATGCGAATGTGCTTAATGATACTTAATGCTTAAAAATGGTTAAAATGCTAAATTTTATGTTATGCATATTTTACCATAATATATTTTTTTCTTTTTAGGTGTTGGAGCAAGAAGCTTTTTCAACATAGCCAGGCCTCCACGCTGCTAAAAATGGGACGCTGGCCCTGACATCCTAAGACATCTCGGTTGATGACTCCTGTCCTTGTTCTGCCTTGGGGTTTGCATGCTTGGAAGAAAGAATGAGTGGACATGTATGGCACGACAGCCACGAGCCATTGGAAGGGGCAGGAAAACCTCTCCCTGCAGGAAGGAGAACGAGGCCCCGTGACCAGCCTGGTTCCACGTGTCTCCAGGGATGTTCCTTCACGGGAGCCGACCAGGGAGCCTGTTCTGCTGACCAAGGTCGGCTCTTGGAGCTGCTGTGAAGCAATGTCCACTTGGCCCCAGGCTGTGAGCCAGGTTCCTGGGCAAAGCCAGCTCCTGCACCACCCGCCCCTCCATCCTTCCGTCTGCAGGACGCTTGCTTCCTCATGACAGCCCTGCGCGCAGATCACCCGCGCCAGAAAGGGTACCAGGAATCCACTCGGCAGCACGGCGCGTTCCAGGTCCTTGTGTGGAGGGGCCGCACCTGGATTCCGAGTGAGAACCTTGGGCGTCCCGGCCCCTCCCGTGGGCCTTCTTCACCTCCTCAGGGGTGTCTGCCTCGTGACTGCGCCGTGGTGCCATCGCACGGGGATGCGACCTGCTGCATTTGTGCGTGACATCCTCGGTCCTGGGCAAGAGGTAGGTTTCTTCTTCATCTGAAGCATATTTCTGTGGCTGCCCTGGTTCTACTTCAGAAGCAGATACAACTTGGGGAGCCTGCGCGATTCGTGTAGCACCTCTTCTGTGAGGCAAGCGCTCGTTCTGCCTCGTGAACCTCCTCTCAGCCGGCCTGTCCTGTTTAATGCGCCCGGTGCATGCGGCTTTGTTAGCCTGCGCACCCTCCATAACGCAGCCCTGCCCTCGGCATCTGCCGGGATGTTTGTCCTGTGGCTCCTGGACATGAATCTTGCTATATTAGAGTTATCCAGAGAAATAGAACCAGCTAGGATGGATAGACAGATAGACAGATCTGTGTCTGTTTGTCTGTCCATTCATCCATCCATCCATCCATCCATCCCTATCTATTTATCTAATCAACTTTATTTTAAGGAATTGGCTCACATGATTGTGGGGGCCAGCAAGTCTCTTGAGTCTGAAGGTTGTCTGGAGGTAGAATCACTTCTTCCTCAGTCCTTCCTCATTCTTTTCTCTGAGGGCCTTTCTTTCTTTCATACTGGGAATTGAACGTGGAGACATTTTACTTCTGAGCTATAGCCCCAGTCCTTAAAAAAAAAAAAAATATATATATATATATATATATATATGTATATATATATACACACACACATATATATACATATATATATGTATATATATTTGAAACAAGGTCTTGCTAAATTGCTAAGAGTCTTGTTAAGTTGCTGAGGCTGATCTTGAACCTGTAGTCCTACTATCTCAGCCTCCCAAGTGCTGGGAATACAGGCATGTACCACCATTACCACCATGCCCGTCTCTTTCTCTCTCTCTTTTTTTGTTGCTGGGCATGGAATGTAGTGATGTTCTACTTCCAAGCTACACCTCCAGACCTTTTTATCTTGTTGTTTTTAATTTGAAACAGGGTCTCACAAAGTTGCTAAGGCTGGCCACGAACCTGCAATCCTCCTGAGTCTCAGCCTCCCAAGTACTGGAATTACAGGCACGTGCCACTGTACCTGGCTCTCTTAAGGCCTTTAACTGATTGGATGAAGCCTACCCACATTATGCTTTACTGAAAAGTCTACTGATTCAAATAATCTGAAATCATACTCCCCAGCAGCATCTGGACTGGTCTTTGACCAAGTATCGGCTTCCGTGGCTGGGCCGTATGGACACATAGCCTCCCGCGTCGTGCCCTCCCCCAGCCCTTGCCTCAGTGTGGCTGGTTCACAAAGCCGGCATTAGGTGAGCATCTGTTACATCCTAGGTAATGTGTTAGGTACTTTCTTTCTCTCATTTGGTTTAACCCTCGTAACAGCCCTGTGGTGTAGGCTCTTTTTTTTTTTTTGCAGTACTGGGGATTGAACCCAGGGGCATTCTACCTCTGAGCTGCATCCCCAGCTCTATTTTTTTATTCTTTATTTTGAAACAGGATCTCACTAAGTTGCAGAGAGCCTCACTAAGTTGTTGAGGCTGGCCGCAAACCTGGATCCTCTAGTCTCAGCCTCCCAAATGCTGGGATTACAAGCGTGCGCCACCACGCCTGGCTGTGTAGGTTCTATTTTGATCCTTAGTTTACAGAGAAGAGGGCTAAGGTCGGGGGTGGTTGAGCCAACAGCCCAGGGTTGCACAGCAAGCTGAGGCCAGGCGGTTCCACTGCAGCGGCCATGGCCTTAGCTGCACAAAGTTCTGCTCCCTCTGTCAGTCCCCAGAGGCCCCGTCCCCTTCCCTAGCTCCTAGCCCCTGGCTCCTAGCGCTGCTGTAACATGCAGGTCTGTGGGGCGTTTCCCCTCTTCTACCATCGTCTTATCCCCTTGCCCTACTTGTTGGGAGCAGGTAGTAGGTGTGTTGTTGATAAGAATGCAGTCCAGCACTGACTGGGGCCAGGCCCCTCTGACTTCCCCCTATCCCAGCAGACACTCCTGCCCAGCCACCAGCCCTGGCTGGGCACAGTGGCCACACACTCCCGAGCCCTTCCAGCCTCAGCTGATAACAAATTGGGAGGAAGCCCAGCTCTGGTCTGAGGAGTCAAATGAGGTTAGCCCGGCAGGGCACCGTGGCCTCTTTGCGCCGAGGTCATTAACACAATCTCTGCCTTCTGGGGATACTTAAGTAGCTCAGGAATGCAATTTAGCCCTGTCCTAGCAACGCTGCCCTGAGTTCTCCAGGCTCAGGTTCTTCCCCAGCCTCCTTGAACCTACCAACCACTGATTCCAGCCCTGCTGGCTCTGCGTAGTTCTTCCTGGGAGCGAGCACACAGGCCCTGTTCCCCAGTCTGGGCCCAGGGGTGGAGGCTCCTTTTTTATTGCCTGCCTGAGGAAGGGTTGACACCCGGGCCTAAATCTGCCTCTCCTTGTAATAGGCTGAAGAGTGTTCCCCTCAAAGATATGACCGACTCCTAGCTCCTGGTACCTGTGAATTCAACCTTATTGAGAGAAGGAGTGTTTGCAGATGTATTTAGCCTAAGGATCTAGAGACGGGATTTCCTGGTGGGACCTAAATCCAATGGCAGGCGTCCTTTTAAGAGGGAGGCAGAGAGGGTGCTTGGAGACCCTGATGGAGGCTGTGTGCAGACAGAGGTAGAGAGAAGTCATTCAGTCCGAGTCGAGGGTACCAGGCGTCCCCAGGAGACGGAAGAGTCAGGGAGGTTTCCTTCCAGAGAGCCTGTGGAGGGCTCTCTCTGAGGGAGGGCTCCTCCCAGGAGCCTGCTGCCACTTTGATCCTGGACTTCTGGCTGCAGGACTGTGGGAGGATACTCTTGTAAGCCATCAAATTCATGGCAACTTGTTATGGCGGCCCCAAGGAATTAGCACATCCCCTAGCCATGGGTCTGGGGTCTGGGTTCTAGTGAAGCAAGACCTGCCCAGCTCACCTGGCCTGGCCTTCCCAGGGGAGCCTGAGTCTAGCCAGCCTGTCGCTGGGCCATGCTGCACCTTGACTGGACCAGCTACCCAATAAAAAAGGGTGGAAATTCACTGGAGCAGAAGTGAATCAAATGCAGCCGAATTAGAAGGTGGCCTTCAAGCCGGGCGTGGTGGCGCACGCTTGTAATCCCAGGACTTGGGAGGCTGAGACAGGAGAATCATAGGTTTGCAGCCAGCCTCAGCAATTTAGTGAGGCCCTCAGCAACTTAGTGAGACCTTGTTTCACAATAAAAAAATAAAGATAGGGCTGGAGGTGTAGCTCAGAGATATAATGCCACTGTACCATACCCCCCCCACACACACGCACAAAAGAAGGTGGCCTTCAAGGACACACCAGAGTTTAAATCCCTCCTCTAGTATTTGTTGGCTAAACCTGATTTCCTCAGAGGGTGGTTGAAGATTGAAGGAAATGGAAAATCTTGAGCATAGAGTAAGCCACTGTAAATGGGAGTTATTACTCTCAGGCTAGAGCGAGGAACACTGGGCGAGGACACCTGGAATCCTAGACTCACCTCTGTCGTGGAAGGGCTGCGACCCTACGGAGGCGTTTCCACCAGCCCGAGTCCCAGTCCTGCCTCTGTCCATGTGTCCGGGCCAGGCTGTCTCCCACTCACAGGACTATTGTGAGACTCAAAGGAAGGGGCCGGGGTGCAAGCCTCTTGCAAACCCTATTCACCAACCCAAGCCCTTTGTGTTCTGATTCCCCGGTGCTTACCGTGTCCTGGGGCGCTGGACCCAAGTATCTTTGAACTTGCCTTTGTGTAACTCAGGAGGGGGGAGAGTGGTTTCCAAGTTTTGAATGTTACCTGAATTTGAATTGTGCTTATTAAAGGAACTTGGCTCTTACACAGGGTGAATGAAACCACGAACACGCTCCCTGCTCGGCAGCCCACGGTTTTGCAGCTGGGCCCTTGCTCTGTGTGGCGTCCCCTCGCTCCTCCTGTGATCGCCAACTGGCTGCTCACAGCAGGTGTAGGGAGAGGCCCCGGCCCAGGGGCCCAGGAGCCAGGCTGGCCCGGTAGCAGCGCTTCTGCACCCTGCATGGGAGCAGCCTGAGCTGCTGAGCCGTACAGGACAGCCGGCTGGGGATTAGTCCCCGGGGGGGAGGGGAGTAGGAGTGTAAATGTGACCCCATCAGTGCCACTGCCACCATCTCGCTGCTAACTTTAAATTGCTCTGTGGTATGTCACAGCCGCAGGTCCAACCTGCTAAGAAGAACACAGCAGAGGGGTCAGCCTTGGGGGCACGGATGAAAGTGTCCCATGGAGGGCTTTTCTCGGAGCCATTCCTGTGGTGAATCTCATCTCGAGGACTTGGCATTCCTGTCCCTGAAGATTTTTTGGCTCCAGAGATAGAAGAGGGGCAGCTGTATGGGGCGAGGGATGGTGGAGGGAGCCAGGAAGATGACGGCGGCGCAGAGGAAGTGGGAACTTGAGTTCTTCTTGCCTGATGGGGTGGGATTAGGAACGACTGTCCTGACCTTTGAGTGTAGCCCCACCTACCTGCTGGCCTGCTCTCAGGGCTCGCCTGGCCCAGGAACTTATCTGCCTTGGTTGTTTCCCACAGCATGAAATAGAAGGTCCCTGGGTTCCAACCCCAGCACCACACACACACACACACACACACACACACACACACACACACACACGGGATTGTCTCTTCTTGCTGCTCTACTTCCACGGTTGGCCTGGTTGAGGCAGAAGGACTGGTGAAGCGTGCTGTGAAGCCGCTCAGCTCCTCCCTGGAATCCACTCCACAGTGGGAAGAGAGCACTGAAGTAAGGCCTACTAAACACAAGCACCTCGGCGTGACGTCACCGCAGACGCCCGGTGACGTATTCCACAGATGTGTGTCTCTCTCAGAGCACTGCAGTTTGCTAACCACTGCTGGGACGGGGAGGACGGGACTGAAAGCAGGGCGTCAGACCTGCTGGCTCCGCTTTGCAGGTTCCTCGTTGGCGTGGATAAGAACATGTGTGGGGCGTTGCCCCAGATGATACCCCTCTGCCTAGGAAACTGTAAGCTCGTGGCCACCAAGAGCAACAGGACTCTTCCCACCACAGGCCTCCTTAACGGGTAACAGGAGTTGGCAGCTAGTCAAGAACGTTGTTTGGAGATGTCTCCAAGTCTCCTGTGGGCTTCTCTGTTCACTTCTCATGAGGAAGGCTGTCTCTCTCAAACGGCCCCTCCACATCGCCGCAGGGGCGGGTTTCTACGTGACTAGTGTAAGGAGCCCACGATGAACACATCGGAATGGCAAAGAGCTCTGGAAAGAACGGGGCTGCTTGTGTGCAGCCCGAAGCCAGCCACTTAGACTTCTTTTCTTTCTTTCTTTCTTTTTTTTTTTTTTTGCAGTACTGGGGATTGAACTCAGGGGCATTCTACCTCCGAGCTACACCCCCAGACCCCCCCCCTTTTTTTTTTTGCAGTACTGGGGATTGAACTCGGGCATTCTCCAAGCTACACCCCCAGCCCTATTTTTTATTCTTTATTTTGAAACAGGGTCTCCCTAAGTTGCGGAGTGGCTCACTAGGTAGCTGAGGCTGGCCACGTCTCAGCCTCCCAAATGCTGGGATTACAAGCGTGCCTCACCACACCTGGCTCGCTTAGACTTCTTATGTGCGGCTATTGTGGATGCTACTAGATTCTTTCTCCTGGAGTTTTTCTATGTTTGAAAAAAAATTATTGGCATTGTGATCATACATGTCTGGCTCATGAATGTATGTTTGAATAATGTTAATGGTAATTTGATACTACTACGTGCCTAATGTAAATGCACATCCTCACGGAAAGTATGCAGGGTTCAGCCATGGCGGATGCAGAGGAAGTCTTCCAAGGTTATTCAGATTTGTCATGGTAGATACGACGACATCTGCAAGTTATTGTCACAGGGAGGCTCTGGGTAAAACCAGTGGCACCTCACCAGGATTGAAACAATCCCTGAGAATGGTTTGTAAGGTAAAGGGTTAGATAATGAGGGTTGAGACTTCCAGGAGCTGAGTGGCAGCAGGCTGAAAGAGTCTTCTCTGGAAAACCTAATTAACCCAAGGAAAAACACCTGTAGATATTGACAAGGGAGGGGGTTCCCTACAAAATGATTAGGCTGGAACATTCTAAAGCAATAAATGAAGCCTGTCAAAGTGGCACACACTTGAAATCCCAGTACTTGGGAGGCTGAGACAGGAGGATTGCAGGTTTGAGGACAGGCCTCGGCAAGTAGTGAGTCTCTCATCTACCTAGTGAGTCCCTGTTTCCAAATAAAAATAAAATAGGGCTAGAGTTGTAGCTCAGAGGTAAAATGCCCCTGAGTTCAATCCCTAGTCTCTGATTCTCTGTCTCTATCACACACACACACACACACACACACACACACACACACACACACACAGGAATGGTCATTTGACTCGAATGGGGAGGTTTAAATACCTGTCTTGTGCCCTTCCCCAACCCCAAATGGTTATGTTGGGAAATCTGAGGATGGGGCCAGGTCGTTAGTGTTCCGAAGCATCTCAAGCGACCGTTGCATGAGGCCAGGACTGTGAGCTGCGCTGTGCAGGAAGCCTGTGGCTGACAGGTCCCACCACCTGCCCTGAGATTCTGACCCGCTCTTAGAGATCGCCTCCTGACTGTGAATGGACAGACAAGACACTCGGAGTATGTAAGAAGAGCTTCTAACTGGAAATCAAGGTAGAGGTGGCCAGGAAATAGAAAACTATGCAAAAAGTAAAAATAAAAAATCTATATTCAGAATTTTCCGATAAGAAGTTATTACATTAGTAAAATGAGAAAAAGGTGAGATGAAAAATTCAGAAGATAGAAAAATATCTTGGATATTAAAACTTGATAGTAGAATAATTATTATTGCGCAGAATTCTTGGAAAGGGGGAAAAAAAAAGATGGAAAGAGAAAAATCTCAATAAACAGTAACTTGAGAAAATCTCCCAGAATGTTGAAGAAAAAGTCAAAGAGAGAAACAAGAAAGTCAGAGATGGAAACTAGAGATAAGGAAATGAAAGGAACAGTCCAGGAAGTCTGCCGGCTAATAATAGGGAGTTTCAGAAAGAAAACAGAAAACAGAGCAGAGAAATCATAGAAACAACTCGTGGAGAGTTCCCAGAATAAAGAACAGGGCCGAAAGGGACCAGCAAACGCCCCACGAACTGACGAAAATAAACCCCTCCAAGATGCAGCGAGGTGACACTTCAGAACTACCGTGAGCTACAGGGCTGACGACATCCGGAGGGGAAACAGGTTCCAGACAGAGGACGGAGAAGGGGGAATGGCATCGCGCTCTTAGCACCAGCCCTGGGCTGAGAACGCAGCGGCGTGAGTGAAGTCTCTGATTTCTCTAGGCTCGAGTTCTCTTGGCTGGAAAATGTGCATGGTGCTGTGGAATCTGAGTTTCTTCAGCCCTGCTGCAGCTGTTCTGAACCAAAGTGAGGCATTGCCCCTCTCTCTCCTCCCCACGGGTCAAGGCTGATTTTCCTTCCCCTGTGGCGTCCTGGGGTCTCCGGCAGCTCTAGAACTCTTACAGTGCTAAAGGTGTGCTGGAGTCTGCTGGGAAGTGGGGGACAGCCTGCCACAGCTCCTTAATAGCTGGATCTTGAGCAAGGCTCGGTCCGCTGGAGTCCTGCAAGGAAGACGATTCCAAAAGAAGGAATGCGTGGCATATCCCACTTTGCTTTATGCTATATTCTGGAAATTTTGGGTGCTTTGGGTTTTGCTTTCACATTAATTGTAAAGGAAAATTTCTTAGAAACACAAGATGGCCGGACAGATTATGATTCCTCAATATTAGCTGAAAAAAACAGTGCCTCAAGACAACCCATAAGAAATTCATTAACCACATACAAACGTTAGTCAGGAAACGGGCTTTGCAAGCTTAGTTACTAAACAGCCTTATGTTCCCTCTCAGCACACAGGTATAGAAACAAAATAAATAAGCCAAAGAGACTTAGGTCTACTATTTTATCTATGAGTAAAGAAGGCTTTAAGATAGTTTGTCCACTTTTCCCTTGTCTCCCTGGAACTTCACCGGACACATTAACTCTCTAGCTGCCTGAGAAAAAGATAAGAACACTGCTTAAAGGAGCTAAACAAATAGTAAAGATTTAAACTAAAGAATAGAGATTATTCGTTGTTAACCTTTAACACTGCTTTGTACTAAAAGAATCTTTAATACGTATTGTATTTTGTAACCTTTCCTGTTTTCTTAACCCCATTAAATGTCATGGGAAATGGCTTTTCTAGTTAAAGATGTACCTACTCAACCTTTAGAAAAATAAGACTGTAAAAATTCCTGTTCTATATGCCTCACTGCAAAAAAGATAGTATAAAAAACAGCTACTAACAAGCAATAAACAGATGCGCTTCTACACTGCATTCGGTGTGAGCGTATTCTCTCGACCTCGTCTCAATCCACACCTATCGAAGGACCCCGACCCCATTGCCTCGAGGACCCACTCTGTGAGAGGGGTCACTCCGCAGAGCTCTTTACACCGGAGTTCTTGTGGAGTTTGAAGCAAGACAGCTTGTAGTAGTTTCCCGAGGCTACCATCACAAATCAACACAATCCGGTGGCTGACAACTGAAATGGACTCTCTCCCAGTTCTAGAGCCCAGGCGCCTGAGATCAGAGTGCCAGCAGCGCCGTGCTCTCCCTCTGTTTCTTTCTGAAATATTTTTTATTAGTGCATCCTAATTATACATCAGCGAGGTTCAAAGCGACACAAACATACACGGACACAGCACTTGGTGTGTTTTCTTCTGCATCGCACCTGCTCCCCTGTACACGTTGGTGGGATTGGTGGTGACACCTTCATATATGGCCACAGCATTGTTTGAGCTGTTTCCTCCCTCGGCCCTCCTGTTTCTCCTTCCCGCTGCCTCCCCTAATCCCCTCCCGCTACTCTACTGGTCCCTCTCCTCATTTATCTAAAGTCCCTCGGGTTTCCTATTTTCTCTCTAATTTCCACATATGGGAGAACCCCCCTCCCCGCCCCCGACTTTCTGAGTGGGCCACGCTCTCTCTGAAGGCTGCAAGGAAGGCGCCCTCCCGCCTCGTCCAGACTCTGCTGCTCCTGCTTCACATGGCCTTCTTCTCCCCAGTGTGTCTCTACCATCTCTTTTTCTTTTTCTTTTTTTTTCAGTACTGGGAATTGAACTCAGGGGCATTCTACCTCCAAGCTACACCTCCAGCCCTATTCTTTATTCTTTATTTTGAAACCGGGTCTAAGTTGCGGAGGGCCTCACTAAGTAGCTGAGGCTGGCCTCGAACCCGCGATCCTCCTGTCTCAGTCTCCCAAGTACTGGGATCATCTCTTTTACACCAGACACTGGATTTAGGGCCGCCCTAATCCAGTATGATGTCATCTTAACTAATTACATGTGCGAGAATCTTATTTCCCAGCAAGGTGCCATCCTGGGGTTCCTGGCGGATGTGAATTTTGAAGGGAGACACTGTTCAACCCGCATGCAGCTGTTGCTCCCACTCCTGATGGGATGGGAAGAGCAGAGTCCAGCAGGAGTGGGCCAGGCGACAAATCGGAATGCCAGACACCGTGCTTTACTCAGAATCTCGACTAAGCTTATCTTACACCGAAGCCTGCAGGAGGTTTGTCCTGCCTTTCCCACGAGGTCGCATACCTGCTCGTACCAAATTTCAGGTGTAGGTTCAAACCAGAGCTTCTAGTATAAGTGTAGGTTGAGAAGAGTTGTCAACTCATAAATATTATGTAAAACATTATTTATTCTGCTTCTTAAAAGCAATTGACAGCAACTACTTCACTTCCATCTCGTTTCTTTGAGGTCCCATATGTATGCATTCAACGAATACCTCTTGGGCTCAACACCGGCGCAGCAGGGCTTAGAATCTGTCCACGGCTGAATTGAGCACTCCTGGCTTACAGGGTGATGGGGGAGCCGCAAGGGCTTTTGGTAACCTCTAACTGGTCTTCTTTCGCTTTGCTGGAGCACCTGATCCTGTCACTGTGAAGGCAGATGCCAGGGACTTGTGACCAGGCGCCCTCGATCAAGGGAGTCAGTGGTGGGGAAAATGTGGATTCCTACAAACTCGCCCTCATCACTGGGAGGCAAAAAGTTCTTACAGCTTGAAGCTGCAGATTTGGATCCAAGACCAGGTAGAAGCAGGGAATCCTGTCTTCCAGGGCGTGGCTTGCCAAGACTGCTGCCCACCTGACGATCAGAAACAACACGGGCACTGCCGAGACCTCAGAGAGCTCACTCCCCACGCTGCTCAGCTCGAAGCTGGTCACGATCGTCACCCCGCGTGACTTCCGATGGCTTGGCGTTGCCGTCCTCACCAAGCAGGGGAACTTGCAAGTGAGGGAGGGCAAGGGTGAGCAGCCCGGACAGGCGAGGCTGTGTGTAAGCGTTGGCAGAGGTTGTATGGCCACATTCTGCTTCACACTGAGCAGAGATGGGAGTTCCGCACGTCAGAGATGGGGAGATAACCTGCAGATTTGGCAGCAACCTGGACGAGACGGTGGGAGACCATCGCGTCTGTCCCATACCTTCTGGGTATCGGGCACCTCTGTGCTTCCTGGGGGTGGAGAGGAAAGTTCCAGAGGAGCCCTCCTAGGACCTCCCTCCAGCTTCTGGCGTGATGAGACTGTGGTTAGCCTCCCTTGCACCCAGTCTCTCTCTAACTGATGCTGTCTTCATAACCAAACCCCTTCCTGGGCGCTTCCCCAGGCCTCTCAAAGACAGGGACGGCATGTCACTGTGCCCAGGGCCCAGTGCACAGTGCTGGGCACCATGTCCCCAATCCTTGAGGGTTTCCAGAATGATCTGATCTTCACCCCGAGGTCAGGATGTCTCTGGCAGCTTGCAGGTTTCACCAGCAGTTTCACCAGCGGGGAATGCAGCGGGACGGCTTCCAGAAGCACATGCGAGAGAGAAGGAGGACACGAGTGTGGTCATTATCCTTGTCTAAACCCCTGACGTGACTAAGCTACAAATTCAGAAGTCACCACAAACACTGGGTGGACTGAAGAGCAGACGGGCGAGCCTTTTTTCCAATGGTTTAAGGAAATGAGGAAGTGGGGAGGGAGCGTTGCACTGCTGGAGAGAAATGGAAGTTGTGAGCCCATCCCTGAGAACTTCCCGTCCAGCTGGGTGGACGGAGGAGAGAGAGAGACGCAGGGGAGGCTCACAGACGGCAGTGCCAGGGCCGTTGGGACTGTCAGGGCCTCAGAAGTCTGAGGTGTGGTTTTACACGTGAACTTGGGACTTGCCCTTCGTGGGACTTTGGGCATGCGGCTCTTCAGTCCTTGGTTTCATATCTCTAAATGAGGGACAATAACGTCTACTTCAAAGGGTTGTGGTAGAGACCAAAGAGGTCACAAGCGAAAGTGTCCAGTAGTCTCCGGCACTTACGATACCTTTGCGCAGTATTGGTTTACCACTGTTCCCTCATTGGCTGGCTTGTGCTGTGCACCCCGTTTTCCTGAACCTCAGCTGCATGAGCGTGCCTGGCACACAGGTGCTGCTCAGCAAAGGTTTGTTTTGATTTTTAACGTTTTATTTTGGAGTAATCTTAGACTTAGAGAAAAGTTGCAAAACCGCTGGGGAGTTCCCCTAATACTCTACACCCAGCTTCCCCTAATGTTAATGTAGTCTTATATAGCCATGGGACCATCAAAGCCAGAGAATGAACACGGGCGCAGTGCCATTTGCTACACTGCAGACCTTGGGAGAACCCAGCAGCGCTCCCTCTCCTGCCCTTTTCTGTCCCATCTTCTACTTGGTTGTTACATCCCTCCCCTTGTGACAGTTTCTAATTTGTGATAATTCCCTAGTTTCCGTCTCTCATGACCTTGACACGTGTGTGTGTGTGTGTGTGTGTGTGTGTGTGTGTGTGTGTGTGTGTGTTACTGGGGACTGATCCTAGGGGCGTTCTACTTCTGAGCTACACCCCCAATCCTTTTTATTTAAAAATTTGAGACAGGGTCTTGCTAAGGCTGCCAAGGCTGGCCTCAAACTTGAAATCCTCCTGTCTCAGCCTCCCAAGTACCAGGATTACAGGCATGCAGCATGACCTGTGGTGCTTAACATGACCTTGACACTTTTGATGAGTACTGGTTAACATCTCAGTTGGTGTTTGATACTTTATCATGATCAGATTGAGACTGTGCATTGTGGCAGGAATACCACAGCAAGGATGTGTTCCTTTTAGCTCCCCTTTTTGATGGCAAAACACACAACATAAAATTTACCATCAAAAGCATTTTAAAGTGTATAATTCAATGGCATTAAATGCATTCATAGCATTGTGCAACCACTGTGTAGTTCACAATGTTGTGTTACCTCTATCTACTTCCAGACTTTCTTATCACCCCAAAAAGATACCCCAGTCCCATTAGTAGTCACTCCCCAATCCTCCCCTTCCCCAACCTATATTCTGTCTCTACAGATGCGTCATATGAACAGAATCATGCAATTTATGGCCTTTCTTGTCTGGCTTCTTTCACCTAGCATAATGTTTTCAAAGTTCATCCACCCTAGCTGAGTGTGGCGGTGCATGCCTGTAATCCCAGTGCTTGAGAGGCTGAGATAGGAGGAGGACTGCAGGTTTGAGGCCAGCCTCAGAAATTTCGGGAGACCCTGTTTCAAAATAAAAATAAAAAAGCTGGGGGTGCAGCTTGAGGTAGAACTCCCCTGAGTTGAATCCCAGTACACACACACACACACACACTTGGTTCATTTTGTAGCCGGTGTCAGTGCTTCATTCCTTTTAATGGTTGAATGATATTCCATTTTATGGATAGCCCACATTTTAATTTGTTATTTTCTAACTTCACAGTGAGACCTGGTGTGTGTGTGTGAGTGGGGGCGCTGGGTGGCGGGGAAGGGCAGGGAGAAACCCTTGTGGTTGGCCTGGCAGGAGACACTGTGTTGCATGGGGAGAAGGAGTCAGGACATGCTGGGAGCTATAGGGCTGTATTTACAAGTGGCAGACTGTTTATCAAGGTCAGTGTAGAATTGTTTATGGGAAGTGGACTCCTTTGGAAGTTTCATTGTCGAAAGGGGAAAAACAGTGGCTCCCGAGGAGAGGGAGTAGCGCCCAAGGACCAGAGGGCTCACTCCCCGTGGGGCGGTTTTCGGCGGCACCCCGCTTTTGAGTGGCAGGCGGTGAGCAGGTCCAGGGGCTCGCATGGTTGCCCGTACCGGGGCTCCTCCCTTTAGGCAAATCCGGGGGTTGAGAACTTCCATGCATCCAAAAGGCATCCCGCACGTTGTGCCCCGACTGCTCGGTCACCGCCGAGGCCGGCGGGGCGGGTGGCGGGACAGGTGGTCGGGGGCGCGGGGGACCCGCGGAGGGCGGCTGCAGGGTCGGCGGCGGGAGGCGGAGCGCGGCGGGGCCCCGGGCGGGGGGCGGAGCCTAGCGCGCCCCGCCCCGCCCCGCAGCCTGACCCGAGCCGGCGGGCGCGCGCTCCGGGCGGGGTGGCGCGCGGCCCCTGCGCGTGCCCGGGGCCCGGCGGCGGCGGCGGCGGCGGCGTGCGCGGGCCGCGCGTGCGCGCTGCGGCGGGGCGAGGGGCGGCGCGGGC
>PVLC010036319.1:0-16672 GCA_004027655.1 Graphiurus murinus
GAAGCAAATGTTTGCTCAACTATAAGCTTCGTGGGATCAGTGGACTTGGTTTACCACTATCCCCAGCATAGTGGATCCAATAATTATTTGTTTTATATATACTTATGTATATACATGCATGTACTGAGAGACAGAGACACAGAGAGAACAACTGCTATATAATACAAATGGCATGATAGACACATAAACCACGTGCTGTGAGAGAACATAAGAGGGAACAATTAATTCTTTCCAGTGGGAGGACAGAGGGACGGCTTCACCGTAGAAGTAGAAATTGAGCAGGGTCTGAAGGCGTGAGTCATGGTCTACCAGGCAGGGAAGGGATCGTGAGAAGGTCTCCATGGCAGATGGGTAGAGCAGGTGCCCAGAGGCAGGTACAGAGGTGTCGATGTGCAGGTGGGCTCAGAGAACCATGTTCTGAAGTGGGGCTAGAGAGTGGGGCTGGCATGGGAGCGTGGCGCCATGAACATCTCAGGGCTGGAGAGGAAAGTGAGATCCTTTAAGCTGTAAAGGTCTCAGATTACCACACTAAGGAATTTCGATATTTAGATATTATGCAAAAAGGAAGCAGCTCCTTAAGGGAGTAACAGGTTCCCAGCAGAATGAGAAAAGATCAGCTGGGGCAGCTGAAACCTGACCCAGGCAGCAGTGAATGAGTGGAAAGTAGGAGGTCAGTAAGGGGAAAGTAAGCAGCGCTTCCCTTAATGCAAAATCAGTGATGAGGCTTGACACTTGGGGTGGTCAGAGAGAAGTGGCAGAAAGATGACTCCTGGGTCAGTGGGGATGCTGATGACCAGGAAAAGGAAATATAGGAGTGTCTGTCTGGGTGTGCCCAGGTCCACAGGAAGCCTAGTGGATTACAAGGAGCCCAGGACAAAGGCACTTTCCACCCCCTCTCAACTCCTCAGAGCAGAATCTACATGAGGGAAGAGAATTTTCAGCAGAACTAATTGCTTGGTCCAAAACCCTCTGTGCAGGCAGGAACATGGCCACACGCTGACAAAACTGTCCGCAGGTGAAGGGCAGTGCTCTCCTGTCCAACAGACTTCTAGCACCTGGTTCTCTCAGCACCCATATCCCAGCACTGTTACTGAGGGAGGCTGGTAACCAGGGTGGACTGGGAAAGGGTGCTGTAGACCTACACCATTGCTAGCCTACTAACTACAGCCCAGAGAGAATGACAGAACAGCCCTGCCGGTTGGAAGATGTCTGCGCTTTGCTATCTATTTACATATTTATTTATTTGTTAGTTGGTACTGGGGATTGAACCCAGAGGCATTCTACCTCTGAACTATACCCCCACTCCTTTTTAAAATGTTTTATTTTGAAACAGGGTCTTGCTAAGTTGCTAAGGCTGGCCTGGAACCTGAGATCCTCAAGTACTGGGATTGCAGGCGTGCACCACCATGCCGGGCTTATTTATTTCTTGTGTATTGGTGCATTGTAATTATTATACATAACAGTGGGTTCACTGTGACATATTCATACATGCGCATAACACAATTTGGTTAATTTCATTCCTTATGCCTCGCCCACCCCTCCTATGCTTTGCTTTCTAAAGGATTGATATGCTCGGAGGCAAACCATATGGCCAGTCCCTGAGAAGCAGGCTACACATGCAGCAGGGGACCCTGGAGACCTGGAGATCGGAGGGAGCTTACTTTCCCCTAGGTCTCACACTGGGGCGGGGGTGGGGGCCGAGTGTGGCCACCTGTGGTTCTATTTCCCTATCCCTAGCCTAAGAATAAAAAGTCTGTCAGCCTGCCGAGGCCCCAGGGAGAAGGCTGGTCTCTGTCCAGCCCCAATCATGTCGCAGTAGAGGAGGGAGGTGAAGACAGAACTGGCCTGACTGTTTCTCATGTTGAATCCACAGAGCCTGGCCATATGTGGGTCTTACGGATACGGTCACCAGAAAATGCCGGGGGTGAAAAGGAGTTTTCCAGGAATCTCTGCCGTGTGGTAGTGACCGTCCCTGGCTCTTCTGCTTCAGTCTCCCCATGCCAGGCATGTAAGGCCAAGGTGTGTCCAGCTGCTGCATGCCCACTTCCACAAAGCCCTTTCTCCGCACCAGACTGGGGCCCCCAAACCAGCCCCCACCCCTTTCTCTCTCCATGGGAATCCTGTTTCCCCTCAAGTCTCTGTTTGCAGAAGGCTGCAGTTGATGGACACACACACTGAGCAGAGCACAAGGCTGAACCCACATGAAGCTGGACTCTCCAGAATACGGTGGGGGATGGAGAGCAAGGACCAGGTGGTCATGTTATATGAGGGAGGCCACCGCCAGGTGCATGGGCTCTCTCATTTGTTGTACCAGTGACTTTTAACATGGGAGGTCCTATTAGTGTCTGGCCACTAGGCTCCTGTGGGACTGATGCCAAATATTAGCATAGCAATGGCTGGCTAAGGCATGACTGTGAGGTGGCATGACAGTCCACAGCCCAGGAGATGAGGCCTAGGGGCCTGGGCTGGGAGGCTGGCTCTCTGACACCATGCCCGGCCCGGCGGTCCAGGCCTGTGCGGGCCTGGGCCCAGCGTGCTCTCACTCATATTTCCAAACAAGGTTACTGAGTTGCTGAATCTCCCCGAAGCCGTTATGTCTACTGAGGTCTCGGAAAGGATCCTCTTGGGCAACCTGAACAAGCGCTAACAGAACCCGCTACAGGCTCCAGGGTGACCTGCGATTGCCCAAGAGAGCCTGTGACTAACATCCCAGGCGAGGGGTTGACTGCTTATTACTCAGCGGCTGTCATGGGGAGAGAAAAGTGCTGTGTCATCATTGTCAGTCACCCACCACAATCTCCTCTACACGGAGAAGTCGAGGAGCACAGCTCTCAGGAGACACACCTTCACGGCACAGGGGATGTGACTCACCCAGCTCATAAGATGCCTGGAGCCATGAAAGCAAGTTAGACACCTTAAACCTGACTTTTCAGTCTAATTTTAGGCATTCTCAGAATTGTACACGTCCTGGGGAACTGCCAAAGTGGGTTTCATACCCAGTACTAATAGGGGGAAAAAAAAAATCTCACATTGAGATCCCAAGAGGATCCAATTTACAGTGTAATATAGCCAGGCACAGTGGTGCACACCTGTAATGCCAGCTACTCATGAGGCGGAGGCAGGGGCATCCCAAGTTTGAGCCCAGACTGGGCAACTTAGCGAGACCCCATTCAAAAATGAAATATAAAAAGGGCTGAGGATGTAGCTCAGTGGTAGAAAGCGCTTGGGTTCAATCTCCAACAATGCAGAAAAAAAAAAAAAGTAATGTAATCATAGTCTATCAGTTCTGTCCTCAGCCCAAACGTCTCACACCTGCACTGGGAAGTCTATCCTGATGTCCCAATGTCAACTCTGCCCCTAGAGCAGGGTTCATACCTTGATAGTAGCACCCTTACAATGACTTCCAGCAGGTTCTAGCTCCCCCCTCAGCAGAGCTGAACTTTCCTCCTTCCTAGATCCAGTTCCGTGCTGGAAGAAGGTGCTGACCAAAGAGATAAATGGAAGGATTTGGGATGGATACCAGTGAGCTGCATGGGGCAATTCAGAGCATTTCTTAGGGGAGGGAGGGAGGAAGTTTTAGTTCCATAAAACTCACTGGGACTATATTCCAAAGCAATAAAAGTTGTAAAAAGCCATGTGCTTTACCTCTTCAAGATAGATTCCAGAGAATAAATAAAAAACCTAAAATGGAAGTTCAGGTTCTTCTCTTTAGTGAAGGTGGAGAAAGGAAACTGATTTCGGAGGGGCAACCACAGGGCATAAAGACCAAGCAGAATCCTTTCCCTCTGCTGGCCTGCAGCCAAATGGAAGAGTCAAACACAAGGAGCATTAATCAGGCAAAGCCAAAGTTACTGAGCCCTGTACAGCCATGACCAGCTTACACACTAAGGGTAAGTCATACCTTTATGGGGCGTGGGGAGCAAAAGCAGGAAAAGTTACCCTATGACTTCTGACTTTCATTTGAAATGTGCAGAGGTCAGTTTTTGGCTTCGGAGTTCCTTATCCTTGTATGCCAACATATAACTCAGCAGCCCAACTTAACAAGGCTACATAATAAAGATTACAAGTTCATACAGGGCAGAGGCTCAGATCCTAAAATGCCCAAAACACAATTACGGGCTCACCAGTCATTAGCTCACTGAGCACTGGTATTTAATAGCTAAAGCTTTTGTCATGAAAGCAAAGAAGGGTAGACAGAGTTATTTTATCCTCTCTGCTTGCCTGAAAGGTACATTGTTCTTACTGGGTAATCAGGGTTACTTAAAATGCCCACAGTAGTTTCAGAGAGAATTCCCAAGTGGTAGAAGACAAAAGAAGATTCAGAAATTGGATTTATTTTGTTTCCAGCGTGAGCTATCCTGAAAGTCATAAAACAGAATGGCATGAGTCTTTCTGCTTAGATCACTAGAATCAGTTACCCTTCCAAAAGCAATAAAGGAAATACAGTTGGGAGCTGGATTCTTGAATAAGAATGGATCTAGGAGGCTACTCAGAGGTAACCATATTTTAAAGACACTTTTAAATTTTTTATTATGGGAAATGTCTAGCAGAGAAAAAGTATAGAGAATAATACAATTCCTGACCCGATCAACCAGCATCAGCAGCTGTCAGCCCAATCTTGTCTCATCTTTACATCTCCTCACTCCTTTCCTCACCCCTTTTTTTTCAATTTATTTTAAAGCAAAGTCATCTCATCTATATTTTAGTATCTGGATACAAAAAACAATTCTTTAATAAAATGCTACTTCAAAGCTGTGCATGATGGCACACACCTGTAATCCCAGTGCTTGGGATGCTGAGACAGAAGGATTGCAGGTTTGCGGCCAGCCTCAGCAACTTAGCAAGACCCTGTTTCAAAATAAAAAAATAAAATAGGGCTGGGGGTATAGCTCAGAGTTAGAACACTCCTGGGAGATGGCCTATAGTAGCACAAGTGTGCCCCACAATAAGAGATGGCCTGGCATTGAGGACACAGGAAGCCCTGCAGAGTTTTCTTTTTTTTTTTTTTTGTCACTACTACACTCATATTCCCCTTGTTCCCCCTCTTGCTCAATAGCAAATAAATCAGCTACAGACCCACACTCAAATTATGGCCCCTCACATATACTTAGGTAGAGATTTGTCTGGCTTGCTTCTCCAGGAGCCAACGCTGCAGTTCCTAATCTGATTTTCTTGCCTTTTCTCCTTAAATCTACATTTTACATTTAACTTAGACAAAATTACGTTTTTCACAGAAACACACACACACACACACACACACACACACACACACACTACAACTTTGATACAAGTTATCATAAAATATACAATTGGCATACACAAGTACACTGCTTTGTGTGTGTGTGTGTGGGGGGGGGGTTGGGCTGTCCAGAGAACATGAAAAAAGCTTTTGTGGATAGTAATGAAAGAAAATTGTGTCATCAGTACCTAAGGTATACTAAATGTTCATCAAATTCTAAATACTTTGTCTACACTACCTTTTTTTATTCTTTGAAGTAGGTTCTAGGTGGGGGCAGTAAGGTACAGAGAACTGAATGGATTGAGAGCAGGGTAGGAAATAGCAACGGGAAGATGCAGGGGATAAAGAGAAGGAGATGTCAGTAGGTTGTGGCTAACAATTTATTTTGGACATATTGTGCCATTCTTTAGACGTGCAAGTGGAGATGTTGAATGGGCAGCTGAATATACATGGCTAGAAGTAAGAGGAAAGGCTGGGCCGAAGACAAATCTAAGAGTTGTTACCTGGGTGCGGATGAATCTACCTGGGGACAGGGAATGAAGTGAGGAGAGGGCCTGGGACTGGTCCTGGGGAAGAGCTTCCTGAGAGGAAGATCCCCGGTTTATTTTTTACA
This sequence comes from Graphiurus murinus, assembly GCA_004027655.1. NCBI lineage: Eukaryota > Metazoa > Chordata > Mammalia > Rodentia > Gliridae > Graphiurus > Graphiurus murinus. Next base: position 5,853 of record PVLC010036319.1, read on the forward strand.
CTCAGACCACAAACACTAGTGATAAATTACACCTACTATGGGGAGCAGAGCTGAGGGCCCAACTCTGCCTCTCTGTGGGTCTTCTATAGTAAAGTCATGGTTTAAAAGGATTAGAAGACACCAGCCTCGCATGCTCACAATCACCCTGTGGGTTCTGGGTCCTAAATACTTAATTTTACAAAGATATTTGTTGCTGCATCATGCATATTAACACACTTGAAAATAAGTTACATTAAGTATAAATAGTGAAGTGGCTGAAAAAAAATTATTTTATGAAAGCTGCCAAAAGTTTATGAAAGACTGAAAATACAGGAAATATTTACCAGAGTTTTTAGGTCTTTTGAAAATGATTTCTTTTCTGATGATAAAAGGAATATTTTCGTCTTAAAACTCAGCCATTCTTAGCTGGGCGTGGTGGCGCACACTTGTAATCCCAGCATTTGGGAGGCTGAGACCAGAGGATTTGGGTTCGTGGCCAGCCTCAGCTACCTAGTGAGGCCCTCCACAACTTAGTGAGACCCTGTTTCAAAATAAAGAATAAAAATAGGGCTGTGGGTATAGCTCAGAGGTAGAATGCCCCTGAGTTCAATCCCCAGTACCACAAAACAAACAAAATAAAACAAAAACAAAAACAAAACCCTCAGCCATTCTTGGAAAAAACTTATGGAGAAAATCATATTATTTTTTAAAAATTTTATTTATTTATTTATTTTTAATTGGTGCATTGTAATCATACATCTTTGTTAGGTACAAGCTGGTAAAGGCATACATGCACACATTTCTCATTTAACCCTTCCCCAATTCCCACTCCACTCCCTCTTCCTCCCCCCTTCTCAAGTTCAATTTAGTGATTGACTTTGATGTGTTCATGAAAGTACATCATGCTCATTAGGGTGTCCCCCCAACCCCCATCACCTTCCTAAGTTAAGTCAAATTCTTTGCTCACCTAAAGATTCTCCTTCTTCATCTGGAGTCCCTCTTATGTCCCATTTCTCCCTAGCTTCCACATACTAGGGAGAACATATGATTTTTTACTTTTTGTGACTGACTAATCTCACTTAACATCATGTTTTCTAGTTCCTGAAGAGCTTCTGTGTAGCAAAGGAAACTATCAAGAACCTCAACAGAGAGCCTTCAGAGTGGGAGAAGATTTTTGCCAGTTACTCTTCAGATAGAGGTCTAATATCTAGGATATACAAAGAACTCAAGAAAATCACAGCCAAGAAAGCAAATAACCCAATCCAAAAATGGGAAAAGGATCTAAATAGACACTTCACAAAAGAAGAAATACAAATGGCCAATAAATGTATGAGGAAGTCAGAGAGATGCAAATCAAAACTACCTTGAGATTTCACCTAACTCCAATCAGAATGGCAACTATCAAGAACACAAACAACAACAAATGCTGGTGAGGGTGTGGAGAAGTGGGAACCCTAATACATTGTTGGTGGGATTGCAAATTAGTGCAACCACTTTGGAAAACAGTATGGAGAATCCTCAGACGAATGGGAATGAACCTACCTTATGACCCAGCAATACCACCTCTGGGTACCTACCCAAAAGAATGGAAACCAAACTATCAGACTGATGCATGTGTATTTATGTTTATGGCTGCACAATTCACAATTGCCAAACTATGGAACCAGCCAAGATGTCCATCGACAGACGAATGGATTACAAAACTATGGGATATGTACACAATGGAATTTTACTCAGCCATAAAGAAGAACAAAATCATGTTCTTTGCAGGGAAATGGATACAACTGGAAAACATGTTAAGTGAGATTAGCCAGTCACAAAGAGTAAAGAAGCATATGTTCTCCCTATGCGGATGTTAGGGAGAATATGGGGCATAAGAGGGTCCCGAGATGAAAAAGTAGAGACCCTCGATAAACAAAGAAGTTGATTTAACCGAAGGGGATGAACGGGGGGTGGGGGGAGGACATCCTAAAGCACATGATGTACTTACACAATTATATCAAGGTCACAAGGTCACTCACTGAACTGAACTTGAGAGGGAGGGAGGGAGGACAAGGGAGTGGGGTGGGAACTGAGGAAGGAGTCAGATGAGAAATGTGTGTACAAATGTCGTTATCAATTTGTACCTAACAAAGATGTATACATATAAAGCACAAATTATTACAATAAAAAAGATTTAAAAAACATAATGTTTTCCAGTTCCATCCATTTCCCTGCAAATAACATAATTTTGTTCTTTTTTATGGCTGAGTAAAATTCCATTGTGTACATATCCCATAGTTTTGTAATCCATTCATCTGTTGATGGACATCTTGGCTGGTTCCATAGTTTGGCAAGACCCCAAAAGCACAAGCAACTCAAAGGAAAATCAATACATGGGATTGCATTAAACTGAAGAGCTTCTGTGCAGCAAAGGAAACTATCAAGAACCTCAACAGAGAGCCCACAGAGTGGGAGAAAATTTTTGCCAGCTACTCTTCTGATAGAGGACTAATATTTAGGATATACAGAGAACTCAAGAAACTCACAGCTAAGAAAACAAATAACCCAATCAAAAAATGGGCAAAGGATCTAAATAGACACTTCACAGAAGAAGAAATACAAATGGCCAATAAATGTATGAGGAAATGTTCCACATTATTAGCAATCAGAGAGATGCAAATCAAAACTACCTTGAGATTTCACCTAACTCCAATCAGAATGGCAATCATAAAAAACATGAACAACAACAACTGCTGGCCAGGATGTGGAGAAGTGGGAACTCTAATACATTGTTGGTGGGATTGCAAATTAGTGCAACTACTTTGGAAAATAATATGGAGGATCCTCAGACGAATGGGAATGAACCTACAATATGATCCAGCAATACCATTTCTGGGTACCTACCCAAAAGAATGGAAACCAAACTATCAGACCGATGCATGTGTATCTATGTTTATGGCTTCTCAATTTACAATTGCCAAACTATGGGACCAGCCAAGAAAATCATATTCTTCTAGTCTTTTCTTTTCCTTGCTCCCCTAACATGATGCTATGAAGTAACTTGTTTTTCTTGATTAGTGAATATCCTGGACCAATTTATACATCCTCTAGTCTGTCTCATTATCTGTAATGGTTACAAGCAATTCTATTATAAAGATGCACCATAATCTAACTAATCTCCCCTCCATCAACATTTAGATTATTTTAAAATTTTGGTGACTTCAAACCATGGAGCAATAAATACTATTTGCACACTTGTAGGAATATTTATTTAGAATAAAACTTTTAGAAGTAAAAGTGCTGGGTTAAAGGCACAAATGTTTAAGAACATATTTTAATGGCCATTTGTATTTTTCTCTTGAATATTCACATTTTACCCTTTTTTTTTTTCTTCCCGATACTGGGGATTGAACCCAGGGACATTCTACCTCTGAGCTACACCCCCAGCCCTATTTTTTATTCTTTATTTTGAAACAGAGTCTCACCAAGTTGCAAAGGGCCCCACTAAGTAGCTGAGGCTGGCTACGCGAACCTCCTGTCTCATCCTCCCAAATACTGGGATTACAAGCATGGGCAACCACACCTGGCTACATTTTACCCATTTTAACACTTGATTTTTGTTGTTTTGTTTTGTTTTTGATACTGGGGATTCAGCCTAGGGGCATTCTACCTCTGAGCGACACCCCCAGCTCTTTTTTACTTTTTGTTTAGAAACAGAGTCTTGTTAAGTTGTGGAGAGTCTTGCTAAGTTGCTGAGGGTGGTCTCAAACCTGCAATCCTCCTGTTTTAGCCTCCAAATACTGGGATTACATGACACCATGCCTGGAAACACTTGATTACTTTTAAGATGCTCACTACATAATAGAGATAGTAGTAATTTGGTTATATTGACAATAAATATCATCCCAGTGATTTTAAAGTTTTGGTTTTCTTTCATATTTTTATGTAGTCAAGTTTATAAATCTTTCATTTGTAGGTTTTGAGTTTTGTGACTAGTATACTTATAGACTGCTACAATTGTAAATGAAAAAACAAGATACAATTCTGTATTTTCAATATTTTTAAAATCTTGTTACAATTGTAGGGGAGGAAAATAAAGGGCTACAGAAGACAGAAGAGAAAAAAGAGTGAAGAAATAAAAGAGAAAGTCTATTTCTAAATGATATTTTTATGAATAATTTTTCCTTTCTTGTATTTTCTAAATTTCTCATATGAATTGTGTATTATTTTGATAACCCAACTCATTAAAATATATGTTTACATATCTTGGCTTTAATCTTTTTATTTCATCTTCCTTTGCAACATTTAAGGCCCTAATTTCCAAGGAAGAATATGTAGGGGAAATCACTCATTGGTAGGAATGATAAGTTGCAGGAAAGGTTGAAGAAAAATCATCTGACTTGCTTGGAGAACTTGAATATTTGTGGACTCAGAATTCTCAACTTGTTACTATAAAGCTTCTTTTACACAACTGAAACTACCTACTCTCTACTATATACATAAGTGTCAATAGCTACCCCTGTAGTCTGCACCAACTTAAGTAGGAAAACTAGGTCTCTTCTAAGAGAGGAAATGCAGCTAATTGTTAAGTGAGGTCTCCATGCCATTTCTCCTTATAAAGTGACACATTATCTGGTGCTTTTGAGGCCTGGTCTGTTGGAACATCTGCTTAAGAACAAGTACATGAGACACAAACATCCACAGTATGAGGCTGAATGAAAAACTACTCATTTTGGTAATAAATGGAGAAAGTCATAAAGGAATTTCCAACCTAGCTCTGAGGCTCTTTCCTCCTCCCTCCTCGCACCTCCTTCCAACAGCAACACAGGATGGGAATTTATAAAAATGGCTTCTGCCTACGTCTGGTTATTACACCCCCTTAAAAACAGGACCGCAGATTCATGAACTAATCTCCACAGATCCAGAGCTGGTCTCCATCCAGTTCTGGGTGTTAGGTGCCCGTATATGTAGGCAGCAAGTTCCCACCTTCACCACTGTATACAAGTAATCAACTTATGCTCGAGCAAAGGAACCAAGAGATTTACCCTCACCTTGTCTCATGGCAGAAGAAAATGGACCAAAAACCAAAAAAAAAAAAAAAATTTTTTTTTTCAACTGACTCTCTGGACAAACACAGGAGGACACGAGTTTCATGATGAATGATCAGGCTGACAGTTGAGACTTAGAATTTTTTTTTTTTTTTAATCTTTCCACATCCCCTACCGCCCACCCCCAATCAGGCGGCTGAAATTCTCTGGCTGAAGCAGAACAAATTTATTTAGTAGCTCCTTACAGTACTTGTATTTTGTATTTGCCAAGAAAACCTCTCTCACCAATTCTCCTTGCCAAAATGCTTCTTATATGACACTTGGTAGCATTCAGCTTCCAGATGCACTCAGCAGAGAGCACAAGGAGGCAGGACAGAGGGCTCCAAAGAGAGGCACCAGGAGAAGACAGGCCTAGCACAGGACAACATGGATAGGATGCTGGGGCTAAGAACACACGTGGACTGGCCAATCCAGGGGGGAGAAAGTGGTTAACAGGCTCAACTTCTCAGGCTGTCCCCGTGCAGAGAGCAGAGTGCAGCTGACCCTTAGAGAAAACCATCCCCATAGGTAGCATTGCTTCCTCCAACAATTAAAGGGAAGTTCTCTTGCAGCCAGCTCCTCAAGGACAAGAGCACAAACAGGATCAAAGAGCTATGGGGAGAGTAGGCAAGTTAGGGATGGTAGAGTTATGGAGAACCTTCTACTGGATGTCACTTGCAAGGCGTGCGTGAAGATGATGGAGAGCATGATGATTTCCATTGAGGTAGAATCAGGAATTTGGAACTTGGTTCCCTGTTTTGCAGTAAGTTTTTTGTACTCAGGATTTCAAGCATGCAAGGCAAGCATTCTAGCAGCCCCTTTTATCTTTTATTTTGAGACAGGGTCTCACTAAGTTGCCCAGGCTGATCTCAAACTTGCAATCCTCCTGCCTCAGCCTCCTGAGTAACTGATATTATAGGTGTGCACTACCACACCCAGCTTGTGATGAGATCTTAATCAGAACCAGAGTTGACTCTGGAGTGGGGATGGCAGGGTCAGATGGGGAAGATGGAGCCTTTGAGATTTATGTTGGACACACAGCACCAATACCAACAAACAGATTCATGGAGTGAAACTCCGGTGGAGGGCACACAACTCTAGGCAAATGCTAGCCATTCATCGGTGTTATCTTTGTTGCTTTTAAGTGGTCAAGTGTTGTGGCTCTCTTCCTCAGCAAGATAAGCTGAATGACTAGGCTGGCAGTACACACACATTAAGTGGGTATGTGATCTAACAAGCAACCGGAGGACTACGGTTAATAAAATTGTATTGGACTAGAGATTGTCATTAAGTAGATTTTGGCTGCTTTTGTCAAAAAAGTAATTATGTGAGATGATAATTTCCTTTACTATAGTAATCATTTGACTATCTATATGTATCCTATGAGATCATGTGGTAAGTCCTGAATATACACAGTAAAATTAATTTAACAAATGCCTAAAGTGAAAGGTAATGAGATAATGGTGGCCTGTCTACCCATGGCTGGTTCTCTCTAGTGGAAACACAGTCTTATTAAAGGGACTCAGACCCTATCAGTACTAAGGCTGGTTCTCGGAAGGCATTTGGTTGATAGGAATTAGTAATATCCTTGATTTGCCAGGATTAGAATTTCTCTTTGGCTTGGAAGAAACCAACAGAGTAAGTTGCAGCCATTTGCTGTTCAAGTGTGTGGCCTTATAGAGGGTGAAAAGGAATGTGATACAGTTAGGAGGGGGTGGTGAGGAATGCCTTATGACAGGAAGGAGGAGAGTTTACAGGACCAGCCTCTGGAGGCTGCTTTCAGCAATGGGCAAAACTCAAAGAACACAAGCCTTTGCCAGCATTAGTAATGCCTTGTGCAACAGCAGGAAGGAAGGGGAATAGCCTTCCAACCCGAGCCAGGACTAAGGTCACTCCAGCAGGTCTCATCTGGTTACCTATTATCCCCATGAGAGATTAAACCTAAGTCCTCTAAACAGAAGTCTCTGAATAAGCCAGGAAGACACGTAGTTCAGAACCACTCCCAGGTCCTTGGAGTTAAATGTGCACTTCACATTTTAGTTCTGGATTATAGTTGGTATTACTTTGTTCTCTATGTTTCTCATAAAAAGTCTGGCTTACCCTAATCGGGTTACAGATTCCAGGGTTAGGCCTGGAATATTTCTCAAGTTATCTCCAGAACGCTAATCACATGTAACAGCAACACACACCCAAGTACTTTCCAGGGAAATGTACTGATTTCCTATTAATTCTGGGCTTGCATTAGAGCAAAATGTGCAAAAGATGTTGAATTTTCCCCAAAGAAAGTCTTTTTGGGAGGACTTATTAATACTTCCTGTGCAGTTATTCTATTCCTAGCACTTAGTTTTGCAACCAAAGAGCCCAGGTTTCCCAAAACAGCTATTAAATTGTTCAATCTTCAAATATTTGAGTATTCATATGTGGGGACATCATCCAAAGACTATTTTCATTTTTTATAGCATTCTTCTTAATAAAAGTAATATAGTCAATGTATAAGCCATTGTAACTTACAATGTGAGCCATTGTAACTTCCTAAGATCTTAAAAGTAAACAGAATTCACAAATCAGGGAAAATTTCATTTTTAGCTTACGTGTCTTATTTTTAGTTTAGAAAGCATCATTCTTTCTGTAGGCAAAAGTACAAGATGAAGCAAACTTTTTGAGAGAAGACTAAGTAAGATTCTTCTTTCCTAAATGCTGGACTCATCTTAATCCAAAAAATAATGGCTATTTCAGTTTGGCCAATTTCCCCTGCATCTCAATTTTTTCCATTAAAACAACATTATATGACCTTTAGGCAACATTATATGACCAAATGTACAATACAGATGCAATTAAAGACCTTTCACAAATATAAGGTTTGATATAGCAATATCAATGAGGCATATTTTATGTGTCCTAGGGAACTAGGGTCCATGATGATAACTGTATCCAGTAACAAAGCCAGAGCAACCAATTCTGGGACAGAGCAAATCCATTTGCCTGGCCAAGAATGGAGCCCTGCACCACCCAGACAGAGAGGCCAAGGGCAAATTATCAACCCTGAAAGTCCTCATTTGCCTCCCTCACTCTGTTTGTTTTTCCCTCCATGCATCTCACCTTGGGGAGGTCACTCAACCTCCTCTGTCTGTCTGTTTTTGAGAGGCAAGACAGTGTAAGGTTCAGGGTACAAACTCTGGAAGCAGCCTGCCAGAACTGGAGTCTTGGCTCTGCTATCTGCCAGCTGTGTGATCCTGGTCAAGTTACTTAACCAATCAGTGCTTATTTCCTCATCAATAAATATAGATAACAATAGTTCCTACTGCTTCATATGAATTATGAGTTAATGTAAATCACTTCTGATAGTGTCTGAATGCATTAAGTGTTATAGGTGCCTCAGCTGTTACTTCCTCATCCACAAAAAGCCAGGTAATACCTGAATGGCTTATTGCCATGACTTTTATAAGAATCAAATTTGAGCCGGGCTTGGTGGTACACCCTTGTAATCCCTGTACTTGGGAGGCTGAGACAAGAGGATCACAGGTTTGCAGCTAGCCTCAGCTACTTAGTGAGGCCCTCCACAACTTAGTGAGACTCTGTTTCAAAATAAAAAAAATAAAAAATAGAGCTATGGGTGTAGCTTGGAGGTAGAATGCCCCTGAGTTCAATCCCCAGTACTGCGATATATATATATATATATATATATATATATATATATATATGTCATCAATATAGAGTATAAGCAAATTTTTTAAATTCTAGAGAACTATTGTAAGCTTTTGAGTTTGGGGAAGGTAGGCCTACTACGATATTCCTGCTTATAAACTTCTCTCTGGGTAACAGAACCAGGAGCCTAAACAGGTTGGCCATATAGTGCCTGGGTCTAACACCAATACCAAAAGCAATGAGAAAAATTTCTTCAAGAATGGTTAAACCTCATTGGTCACAACACCTTTGTCTCCTTCAGCTACCTTTTCTGAGATCAAACTCTGAAGCATTAACATAAAGGAATCTCTGTTTGCTATCAGCAGACCAGGTCAGTACAGTAGGAGGTCATTACAGTTAAGGTTCATTCATTTGGCCCTGAACTATCAAATACCAGCTGGTTCACCACCAGTGACCCTATTCTTTCAGGCAGAATAAGTTGAAGGAAGATGAAGGGAGGTCACTGACTTCAGTTGTCACCAACACCACTGTCACTGAAGACCTTGATTTCCATTTCTGGAGAATTGCAATTCTCCAAAAATAAAACACAATTTTTTTTCAGGAAGTGAAACAGTGTTTGTACTTCACAATAAAATAAAATAAAATTCAACTATACAGGAGTCCTTGTTTTCTGCTCTGCCTAATTATTTAGGACATAAGCCCAACAGTAGATGCTGGGTTGACAGTCTCAGTGGCTTGATGAGCCCGGATCCTGCAAGGCCACTTTTAGGGAAATTCTGTTTTCAGTTCTTTGATGTTACAAACAATGCTGTGAAAAGTGAAGGTGTCTCTTAGACAAGTCCAAATCTGTTAATATCTGTTATCATGAGCAATGCGCAATTAACTACAAGTCTTGTGTTGACATTTAAGAATTTCTACCAATGCTACCACACTGGTATTTACCTTTCTTTACCAGAAGAAGCCAACAGAGCTCGTGGGGATCCAAAGAAGAGTCAGGCACAAAACAGCATGCTTATTTTCTCGACTAAAATGTGTTCTCTCTGACTCATTGTCTTAATTTCTCTATCTTTATATTTTGTGTTCCCTTCAATGCCTAACAATGTTTTGCACATAGTAGGGCCACAATAAATGGCTATTAATCCGAACAGCAACTCCCCTCTCTGACCATCTGGAATTGCTTTGGCCAGAGATCCCCAGTGAGACTGGATTAGGGAGGACATGGGGGTGGGGGGAGGACTACGGGGAAGCTGGATGGGTTCTGGTTTGTGCTGGGCCCCAGGCCCATCATGCAGCTGCCATTGCCTCCCAGGGCTCTCTGCTTTGGGGATGACCTAAGACCAGGACAGCACCCCAGGAACCTTTGTGGCTCTAAGCACACTCTCAAGTCTACCCTACTCCAGGTGTCAATCCTTCAGGACCAGTTAAGGAATCAAGTCAATATCAAGAAATACCAGAAAGGAAACTTTGCATTGCTCGGTGACTGCCTTTTCAAGTTTGGCTTTAGGTGAGAACAACCTTTGTTCCTTTAAAACAGAGCAATAAAATTCCATCAACTGCCTAAACAGGATCAGCATGGATTTAACTGGCTGCTATAGGACACAGTGAACTCTCAGAGTAGCTTCTGTCATTTAGGCAGTGACTGTGAACAGAGGGCACAGAGGAGCTGGCTGGGCTGGCATCCCGGTCCACCCCAAATCTTCTGAGAGTCCCTGATCTCTCCCCTTCCTCAGAGGCAGCCCGGGTGGGGGAGGAGATGGACAAACTGGAATGCTGTGGTTATCCAGTTCACCGTCCAGCAAGTGGCTCAAGGAGCAAGGACAATGATCTTGAACCAGGAACCAGCTGTGCCACCTCTTTGGGCCTCAGTTCCTCATTTATAAAATGCCAGGATGGGGCCAGATGACATGCCCTCCCCACTTCTCACATCCGGTCAATCACTAAAAACTGACAACTCCTCTCCCTGATCAGTGTTCAGCCTCACCATTTCCCATCCTTGCTCCATCCCATCTCCTTGCAACACCAGTTATTTTTCTGAACTACTATTCTGATCTTGTCCCTGGAATGTCTGAGGCTATAAGTGGTCCACATGGAGCTTTAAGGCTAATAGCACACCACCGTCAGCCTGGG
>PVLC010036321.1:0-15843 GCA_004027655.1 Graphiurus murinus
GCACATTCATGTTAAAAATACTGAAGACCTTAGGGACAAGCAGCACTTATGTGAATATCATGAGGATGATACAAAGACTCCACTTAATGTTGAGGCTCTAGTAGTGAGAAAGGAATCTCCCAGTGCATTTAGTTGCCTTGACGAAATACAGAGCAATAGGTGACCCAGTGTAAGACAACTGGACATCCCAGGTCTCTCCTGGTTTCTTATGGGGGAGGGCTTCTGGCATGAAGAGTTGGTTTGTCACACTAACACAACCCCTGTCCTCTCCTACCATGCCTGTTAATCACATTGTGATACTCTGCTATTCCCACTAAATATCATTAAGTCTTTCTTGAATCACAAAAACAGGGTTAAAAGTTCCTCTGTTAATTGCCTTACTTAAGCTGTTTTATACCTCCACCATCAATTAAATAAAAGGACAGTGTGGTTTCATTGAGGAAGAACCCCTGTATACTACTAAAAAATTGTACTGCGCCTCATTGTCACTTGACCGTGGACTTCTATGTTACCATGTAGCCTGAGTTTCCCATCACCAACTGGCTGTTATCTGGCCCATCAGGTCAGGAAGCCGGGCATGCAAAGGGCTCTCCTCCACAACCTGAAGTAGTATGCACCTGGTTGGGCCTGAGCAGCACCTGAAGGCACGAGCAAGTTACAGGAAGAAAGGCCCAAATGTATGTGTCCCCTACTCCTGAGATCTGAGGTTTCATTTCTGGAATATTTTTTTGGTTTTCAAGTTAAGACAGAGCTTGGATGCACATCATTGAAACTTCTCATGTATGGGTCCCTGAGAATGCCTGAGTCCAGCAAGTGTCCTCCACAGTAGCCAACTTGCTCCTCTCTCAGCTTGTCCCGTGGACTGGAGTGCATTCCATGGGAATCTATGCCTGGGTGCTGGGGCAAGCACAATTGTCACAGGATTGACAACATTGAACTTAAAAGAATAATTTGTGTGTTCATAACCATGGAATAGGAAGCTGCTGTTACAGGGTGTGGAGAGAACGGTATCTTGTACATGCTCAGGAGGGTTTAGGTTTATTGGAGGAAAGCAAGGTAGTCCTTCTCCTCCAGGACTGTTTGCAAGTGCAGTGGCGAGGCAGCATTGAAATGCAAACGTGCTGAATCGTGAAGAGTTTGTGCTGTGCGTGTTGGTTGTTATTACAGTTAGATATAGAATGGCCCCTTGAAGGACTCATAAATTGGTCTTTGGAGTTGATGCATTCAAGTCTTGAGAGCTGTAATCCCGCAGTGGATAATCCATTGTAATGGATTTAACTGGGTGGTACATGGTACAGGGTGTAGATGAAGGTGGGTCCCTGGAGGTGTGGCTGTGGGGATTATATTTGCTTTCTCTCTCTTGCGTCCATGATGTGTAGAGTACAGCCCATGGGCTCTCCCTTTCTCTGTCTCTGCTGCCATGCCAGTGAGGTCTGTGGTCCCTGTCTTCACATGCGCTGAAACTGAAACCATAATAAAATAAATATTCTTTCCTCTAAGTTACATGATCAGTCTTTTAGATTATAGATGCAAGAATGCTGACTGGAACAGTTGTATAATTGAATAAAAGTGAATAGACTTGACCCAGAACCCAGACACTTGACCCCAGAACCCAGACAGAAGTACTCAAAGATGGAACTTAAGGAGATGTGTTAATTATACTGAAGTTATCATTGCTGAGATTAACTAAACCTCTGCAATAACCCTAGACAGGAGAGACCATAGCCTTGGTTCTGCAGATGGCCCATGTCACTGAACAGACTGTCCAGACCCTAGAATTGGGGGTTCAGCATCTTCCAGGCCTTAGAAGTCTCCGTAGATGTCTCCTGGCTTTTTTTATTGTCCTTGATCCCATGTGGAACTTCTGCATTGACTATCTTAGGTTTCATGGTAAAAATCATGTCTGAGGTATATTGCTCAAGACCTGGCCCCCATTCCTGTGGACCAAGCAGGCTTCGTTGCCCAACATGTCTCTCAATTCAAGCTCCATAACCTAACCCCACATTTTCTTAATCTCTTCCAAATGACACACAAGACTCATTTTGGTCTGGAGAGAGTATCCTGCTAGGATAGCATTCTTTATGAAAGTAATGATTATCAATCCTTCACTTGGACTTTGGCTTCTCTGAACCACTCTCAGCTTACTTGCAGCAAGGAGGCAGTGCATCAAAACAGTTGCCAATGACTTTCGTTCCAGGAGGACATTTCGAAGTGTAGCACGCTCCAGAACATTTCTTTTCAACCTCTCCACGGGCACCATCTGCTTCATGCCTAAAATCTACCGGGAGTGAACAGAAACATTTTAGTCTCATAACTTGTAGCCCGAGTGACTTTAGAACCTTTGCAGGATGCTGAATAGACAACTCTTCCGTGCAGGTGAGAGTGTTTTAGCTTCCAAGAAAATGCACATAACAGGCCACACGATTACTAATGAAATTAGAGAGACACGTGTATATATAACTCACTAACTACAAGCAGCAGGATTTTGAGTGGTATTTTCCTCTGCCAAGAAACTCAAACTTATTATACTCTCTTTTCTAAATGCTATGCTGGGTACAATAGTATGGATATATTCTCAACTGTCCTGTCTGCAATGACAATTGTACTCATTTATCTGATTGAGAATCACCTTCTCCACTGTCATTTCTGGTGATATTAATGATCCTCTTCATCAGGCTTATCATGCTGTTATAGAAAGACTTTATGGGTTTCTCCAGTTGGAATTTGTTCTTTTCTCCACTCAGAATCCTGGAATCTCATCCTAACAAAGTACCATAAAGTAATCTTCTATGTTACCAATAGAGAAGAACATCACTCTGTGACATCTCTGGTGAGCAACGTGTATGCCATCCTCTTACCTGCCTCCATGTGTTGGTGTTTTGGGCTAACTCTTTTTCCTTCAAAATACACATAGTTGTCCTGAATACTCAGCACCTCAGAATGTGACTGCATTTTTAGCTATGGCCTTCAAAGCGGTGTTAAATGAGATCATCACTGTGGGACCTCATGTGGTAGAGTTGGTACCCCTACAAGAGGAAATTAGGCACAGACAGGTAGAGAGGAAAGAGGGATGAGGACTATAGAGAAGGCAGCTTCTGCAACCTGAGGAGAGAGACCTCAGGAGAAGCTCTTCTTCTGCCAAAGCCCAGTGTGTTGTATTATCTTTTGAAAGCTTGAGAAAACCAGTGCAGTTGGCCTTCACATCTCTAACAGAGCTCATTCTAAATCATATGTCTGTGTGCTAAAAACATTGTTTTTGTACAAGGTGTAATTGCCCTCTCATGAACTCCCTTTAAGGTGCTCTTTTCCTGCTTTTTGCAGTTATTCTTAAAGGTAACCTTATTCTTAAATGTAACTCCATTATTAGCAATGTAATTTCTTTGAAACTCTTTTCCTCATTTTTCTCAATGCCTAATGTCTATGCCTTCCCAGTCCTATTTATTTTTTCTCTGTACTTAGTCATATGTGTCACCGTCTTCCTAAACCTCAAAGCTTGGAACAAATGCTATGCACCTTAGCATGTCCTATCAACCAAGAGCAAAGAGGCTTCCTTCCTGTCTCTGTTCACTGTAGGCTGTGCTGTCCGCCGTGGCAGACACTAGCTAGGTGTGGCTATTGACAAGTAAATGAGCTGAAATGTTACTATTGTCATTGCAAGTACTCAACCTTATGTGACTGATAATTATTGCATTGGACAATACACATATAAGACATTTCCATAGAAACAGAATTCACTATGGGACCATGCTTCCATGGAAATGGAAGAGAACTATGTGCTTCTGTGTTTCCACCATCCCATTCCATCCTCAGGGTAAGCATATAGTCTCAAGCCCTACCTTCAAGCTACACCCCCAGCCCTATTTATTATTCTTTATTTTTATTATTTATTTATTTGTTTATTTATTTATTTTTGCGGTACTCGGGATTGAACTCAGGGGCATTCTACCTCCGAGCTATACCCCCAGCCCTATTTTTTTAGTCTTTATTTTGAAACAGGGTCTCACTAAGTTGCGGAGTGCCTCACTAGGTAGCTGAGGCTGGCCACGAACCCGGATCCTCTGGTCTGAGCCTCCCAAATGCTGGGATTATAAGCGTGTTCTACCAGGCCCGGCTTCAATTTATCAATATGATTTTTCATATCCTGTACATTTTCTTTGATTTCACTCCTTTTTATTTTCTGTTTTTGCTTGGTTGGTGTAACAGATTGAATCCATGAGCATTCTACCTCTGAGCTACATAACTAGTCCTTTTTAATTTTTATTTAGAAACAGGGTCTCTATAATCTGCTGAGGCTGGCCGCGAACCTGAGACTGTCCTGAGATTACAGGCTTGGGCCACCATGCCCCAGATTTTTTTTTTTTTTTTTTTTTTTTTTTTTTGTACATTAGCTATACACATGAATAAGCAAAAAAAAAAAAAAAAATTTAAATTAAACCAAAGGAATGAAAGTCTTTCTTAACTCCTAAAAACAGAGAGGTATAAATTTTTCATTAATTCCTAAACTTAATCCAGTTTACAAATCCATAATCTCTTGAATGGAGGGAGAGTCAGGATTCAGGAAGAAACAGCCCACGTATTCTACTGAATAATTAAATAGCTCATCTTTCTCAGATGACCATGGACCTCCAAGTTCCCATGTGGTGTGGGATGCCCATCACCAGCTGGCTGTTTGCTGACCCGCCAGCCCCTGTCCCTAGGCATGCAAAGAGCTCTGCATCACTTGATAGGAAAATGGAGGCACAACTGGAGTAAACTAGGCATCCCTAGAGGGCAAAATCATAGCCCAGAATATGTGCAGTAGGTTCTCTCAGAGAATTTCAAGCCACGGTTTCTGCTCCAAGAGTCATTTGCAGATGAGAAAATATGTTTCAGAAACATGTGACAAGTTCAAGGACATTCTTGGTGACTGAAGTGGGATAAGATCCTGTCCCCAATTCCTCCTGAGTGCTCCCCTCCGTCAGGTTAGGGACATTCTGATCTGGTCAAGAGACATTGGAATCCTATGACCTTTGAGACTTCCCTCCCATTGGGAGATCTAACATTGGGAACGTGGATGGATTTCTCATGGAGGATGGAAGCTTGTCTATGGTTCTCACAATGCCTGAGGATGGGATTAGAATTACAGCCCTGGATGAGCTGGCCTGAAAGAAGGGCAGGCTTTCTAGAAAACTGAACTGGCAGAGGATCTCGAGCCAAATCTCAGGTATATTTATAGAGATTCAGGATGACACAGCCTCACAGAGGAGCTGCAAGGAGGTGTCTCCAACAAGAGTGATGTTCTAAGTCCAACCCTGGAGATATTTGCCCTGAAATATCTCCAAGTCCTGTGGGCATATTGTCTTTGTCTCACTGACTAAATTTGGCTTTTACTCTGGAAACCCAGAATAAGTGCCTCTTGCCAGGCCTTTTATTCTAGGTTAGATGTTTCTAAGTGTTCTGTTCAAGTTAGTCACAGGAGGATCCCTCCTATTCAATAGCTCAGAGATCTCATGATACGGAGACAGAAGCCCAAGCTGGTGAGAATGGGTCTAGGCTGGCATTGGTCTTTCAGTTTCACTGTGTCCCCATACATTGGCCTCTGAACTAGCTTTATCCTGGTATTAAAACTGGTAGAGTTGCAAGTATGAAAGCTCATCCTCAGTCTGAGGTCACTTCCTCTGCAGAACTTTCTCCTTGAAAGTGCAATGCCATCTTCATTTTCTCCACTTGAACTTGTGTTCCCAGGAATTTCCTACTGTTGCTTCCAGGGCGTGATTACCCAGCCTGGCCTCACAGGGAGCTGGGCTGACCCTGAGGACTCACACCTGTGGAGTTGGGGCATTTTCTTAGCCAGTCTCCAAAGATGTTGCATATGTTCACTTGACTCTTAAGTTTTAAAAATATTTTCCTTATTGTGTATTTGCATTTTAGTTTTGCACGCAGCATCTCTATTGTCTCATATGTGCTGTTATTTTCAAGCAAAAAGCCAAACCTGACCGGGTAATCAAAACGGGAGTTTATTAAGATGACATTGAGGAGGTCTGCGAATCATTGCTAGGGTCAACAGCACTCAGCTTCAAGCTGTGATCCAAGTCCCAATGTTCAACCTGTGCAGCAGAACCAGTGTGATCACGGTACCTGGTCAAACTTATTAACGTGGAACTGCTAGACAAGGATTGTGAACTTATCATTGAGTCTCAGGGAGTGCAAAAGGGCCCCATGTGTGCGTTTAGTTGGCTGGATGAAACGTGGAGCCACAGGGGGCTCAGTGTGAGCAAACAGGACGTCCTAGACCTCTCCTGGTTTAATATGGGGGAGGGCTTCCAAAGCTTCAAGCTACTAGTATGACAAGTTTGTATGTCACACTAGCACAGCCCTACTAACTCACTCTAATCTCTCCACTGGGAGATTCATGCGTAAGTCTCCTGATATGTCTATTAATCATATTGCAGTGCTTTACTATTCCATTAAATATCATTAGTACTCCTGGGAGACATTTTTTTTTGGTGTTTGTTTTGTTTTGTTTTGTGTATGTTAGCTAGACACCTGAGTAGGCAGAGAAATTCAAAATCTATGGGTCCTTGGTTAATTATCAGACTTAAGCTAGTTTACAGATCCACCATCTCTTGAATGGAGGGATAGTTGGTTTCGTTGATGAAGAACCCCTGTATACTACTGAAAAAAATCATACTACTCATCATTCCCAGTGAACCATGGGCTTCCACGTTACCATGTGGCATGAGATACTCATCACCGACTGGCTGTTACCTGACCCACCAGACCATACACCGGGTATGCAAAGAACTCTCCATCATCACTAGAAGCAGTAGGTACCTGGTTGTGCCTGAGCGGGACTTGAAGGCACAAGCCAGCTACAGGGAGAAGTGCCCCTAGTGCACATGCCTCCTGGTCCTACCAGCTGAGCTTCATCCCAGAGGAAAACTGGTCTTGGATTATTTTCTGTTTTAAAGTTAAAGAAGAACTTGGATTCCTGTCATTGAATACTCTCGTGTCTGTGTCAATGTCCTCAACAGGAGCCAGCTTCATCCTCTCTCAGCCTGCCTCTTACAGAGGAGGACATTCCAAGGAAGACTACTCCTGGGTGCTGGAGCAAATGCTATTGTCACAGGAATGACACTATTGAACTACGAAGGATAAAATTTGTGTGTTCATAACTGTGAAACAGAAAATTGCCGCAGCAGGTTAAGGAGATAACAATATTGTGTGCATACTGAGGAGGCTTTAAGTGTTTTGAAGGAAAGGAAGGTAATTCCTGTTCTCCAGGGATGCCTGCTGGCTCAAAGTTGAGGCAGCACTGAAATGCAGTTGTGCTGAATCTTGGAAGGTTTGTGCTGTGCCTGTTGGTTGTGTAATTGAAGCAGAATAAAAAGAGTTGATCCCAGAACCCAGACGTGATTACTCAAAGATGGGACCTAAGGGGATGATTTTATGGTCCTGAAGGAGGTTATCCTTGCTAAGGTTAACCAATCCTGTGCTCTAATTTAACTCAGAAGGGCCAAACTCTTGGCTCTGAAGATCATCATGTATGTCACAGAGCAGACTACTCAGAACCTGGAATTTGGAGTCAGCATCTTCCAGGTCATAGAGGGCTCTGGAGATGTCTCCTCTTGCTTCTGTTGATGTAACTGATCACATATGGACCCTGTGAATTTCTCATCTTAAAAATAATGTGCGTGGTGGCGCATGCTTGTAATCCCAGCACTTTCTAGGCTGAGACCGGAGGATCCAGGTTTGCAGCCAGCCTCAGCTACTTAGTGAGGCCCTGCACAACTTAGTGAGACCCTGTTTCAAAATAAAGACTAAAAATAGGGCTGGGGATGTAGCTCGAAGGCAGAATGCCCCTGGGTTCAATTCCTAGTACCGCAAAAAGAATAAATAAATAAAATGTGTGAGAGACATTGCTCAAGTCCTGTTCCTCGTTCCTCTGTACCCAGCAGGCTTTGTGGCCCAACATGTCTCTATTTGAAGCTCCATAACCTAACCCCACATTTTCTTAATCTCTTCCAAATTGATACACAAGACTCAGTTTGTTCTAGAGACAATATGCTGCTAGAATAGTTTTTCTTTATTAAAATAATGGTTATAAATCTTTCACTTGAACTCTGGTTTCTTCCCTGTACCAATTTCTGCTCAGTGGCAGCAATAAATCGACTTCTTTGCACATAAGCCAATTATCTTCTTTCCAGGAGGACATCGTGAAAAGAAACAGATTCCAAAACTTCTTATGCATTGCCTCGTGCTCCGGAAGAGGGCATCATCTGCTTCCAGGCCAGAACCTGCAGAGAGAGGACAGAAACATTTCACACTCTTGGCTTGTAGCCCCAGTGACTTAAGAACCATTGCAGAAGGCTGAGAAGAAAACTCTGTGATTCAAGTAAAAGTGTTTTCTCTCCCAAGAAGTTGCCCATAATTGACCATGGGGTTGCTAATGAAATTAGACAGTTGCATATCTCACTAACAATAAGCAACAGGGTTATTAGTGGTGTTTTCCTCCAACAACAGACTTTAAGTCAAGTTGTTCTCTAAGTAGTGTATCTGCACTCTTTTACCATGCCTCAAATTCATGTACCCTCTTTTCTAAATGCTAAGTTGGGTGCCATATTAGGGACAGATCCTCAATTAGTTTGTCTAAGAGAACAGCTTTTCTCATCTCTCTGATTGATCCTGACTTCTCATCTTCCCTGTTACTATTTCTGGTGATACCAATGATCATTTTAATTATGCTAATTCTATGATTATTCTGGGAAGACTCCATAGGCTTCACCAGTTGGAATTTATTCCTTCTTCCACTCAGATCCTGGAATCGCATCATAACAAAGTATCATAAACTAGTGTTCTTCTGTAACCAATAGAGAAGAATGTCATTCTGTGATGTCCTTGGTGAGCAACCTTTAAACCATCCTCTTGCCTGCCTCCATTGTTTTGTGTTTTTGGCTAATTTTTGTTCCTTCAAAATACATGTGTTGAGATCTGAACACTCAGTACCTCAGAATGTGACTGTATTTTGAGATAGGGCCTTCAAGGGGTGATTAAGGTTAAATGAAATAATTAGTGTGAGCCCTCATCTGGTAGGAATGGTGCCTCTACTAGATAAAATTAGGCACAGAGAAGGAAGAGGAGTGGGGACCAGGAAGAAGCAGCTTTTGTGAGTCAAGGAGAGACCTCAGGAGAAGCCCACCTTCTCAAAGGCCCGAGTGTGTTGTATTCCCTTTTGTCAGTCTGAGCAGGCCAGTACAATTCACCCTCACCCCTCTAGCAGACAGCTCATTCTAAAGTTATGTGTCTGCTTGTTGCAAAGACCATTTTTATACAGGTTATAATTGTCCTCTCATGAACTCCCACTAAGGAGTTGTTTTCCTGCTGTTTGCACTTAAGTATAGACATTATTTCTAAAAGTAACTCCATTTTTAGTAGTTTTATTTCATTGAAACTCTTTTCCTCATTCTTTCCAGTGCCTAATGTCTGTGCCCTTCCAATTCTGTTCATTCTTCTGTGAATTTACTGATATATTTCATAGTCTTCATAAAGCTAAAGGCTTAGAATAAATGCAAAGTACCTTGGTGTGTCCCCATAACCAAGAGCAAAGAGGTTTCATTCCTCTCTCTGTTCACTGTAAAGTTGTGCTGTCCAATATGGCAGCCACTAGCTATATGTGGTTATTGACAAGTAAGTGAATTGGAATGTTACAATCCACATTGCAAATGCTCAAGCCTTATGTGGCTTGTGATTGTTCATTGACGGTACACATATCAAACATTTCCCAGAACAGAATCTGCTGTTGGACCATGTTTCCATGGAGATGGAAGGGAGCTGAGTGTTGCTGTTTCCACCATCCTATCCCATCCTCAGGGAAGCAAATAGTCAGAAGCCCATGTAGGCACTCACATTGAAGACAGTCTCCTCATCTCAGGCTTGCATTCTTTCTCTACATAACAGATTGCAGGAATATATCTATCTAGACATAGATGATTCCTAGTCGGATTTGTTCCTTTTTAATCGCCTCACCACAATATGGACTCCAAGCAGTATCATACTGAACTGGATTCCCCAGAATTATCCAGTTCTAACTTTGGTCTCTTTCCATGGAAGGCTCTCAGTGCTGGAAGGATACTTAGAGGATGACTAGGCCAACACCTGGTGCATGATGGAATCCTTCCAAGTGATCATCTGTTATGAGCAAGAGCCCTCAAAGGAAAATTATGAGAGTGCTTGGAAATCATGAAGGTTGGCACATCTGTTTACTTGTTTTGATCAATAATCACATTATTTCAACTGGGTCTAAAAGCCATGTTCCTGCCACATTCACTACCAGGAGATAGCTTGACTTCTTAGACAACTTCTGTTGAATATGTGGGTTTCAAGCAGCTCTGTGCCAATAATTTCTAGTGAAGAAAGAGGGTCTGCCTCACTATATGTTTAGTTATGAAACTTGAGGACAAAATTTCAAACTCTTTCTTTTAAATATGCATTTATTAGTGAATTGGTCTCACTTCATAATATAGCTCAGTGATAGTGACAGCTACACACAGCACTTGGTGAGCTTCCCCATAACGCCTTCCCCACTTCCTCCCCTTCCCTATGTATGATATTAAGATCGACATTGGTATACTCACATATGTATGGAATGGCAATGGAAGCGCCTCCTTTGTTAATTCTCCTGACCCTCACGATCACCCTCCCCTGAGCCACCTCCCTTTTTCCATTGTGACTTCTCCCCCGTTATGTAAAGTCCTTCTTGTATCCTAGTTACTCTCTAGCTTCCTTATATGACGGTAAACGTATGACCTTTCACTTTCTGGGACTGGCTAATCTCACTTAACAGAATATTCTCCAGATCCATCCATTTTCCTGCAAATGACATTATTTTGTTCTTCTTTATTGCTGAGTAGAATTCCATAGTGTGTATAACCTCTAATTTTGTAATCCATTCTTCTTTGGATGGACATCTAGGTTGGTCCCCTAATCTATTGTGAATTGTGCTGCTATAAACATGTATATGCATGTATCACTATAATATTCTGATTTCTGTCTCTTTGGAAAGAGTGGTATAATATAGCTAGATCATACCTTGAATCTATTTCCAGTTTTCTGGGGAATCTCCACACTGATCTCCATAGCATCATCAACTAATTTGCAATCCCACCAACAGTTTATACAAGTTCCTATTTCCCCACATCCTTACCAGTATTTATTGTTGTTTGACTTCTTGATGATTGCCATTCTAATTAGGGTTAGATGGAATCTCAGTGTAGTTTTGATTTGAATCTCCCTGATTATTAATGATGTTGAGATTTTTTTCATATACTTAATGTACATTTGTATTTCTTCTTTTGTGAAGTGTCTATTTAGTTCATGTGTCCAATTTTCTGTTTGGGTTGTTTGTTTTTTTAGTGGTAAATTTCTTAATACATTGTATATTCTAGATATTAGTCCTCTGTTGGAAGAATAGCT
The DNA here is from genome assembly GCA_004027655.1 of Graphiurus murinus. Taxonomy (NCBI): domain Eukaryota; kingdom Metazoa; phylum Chordata; class Mammalia; order Rodentia; family Gliridae; genus Graphiurus; species Graphiurus murinus. Next base: position 11,452 of record PVLC010036321.1, read on the forward strand.
AGCATGGATCTTCTCCCATTCTGTTGACTCTCTATTGAGGTTCTTTATGGTTTCCTTGCTTCGCAGAAGCACTTTAATCTAATGTAATTCCACTTACTAATCTTTGTTTTAATATCTTGTGCCTTGGAGGTTTTATAGAGGAAGTGTCCACCTGTGCCTATATGTTGGAGTGTTACACCATGTCCTCTTCTAGTAATCTCAAAGTCTATGGTCTAATTTCCAGGTCTTTGATCCATCTTGAGTTGACTCTTATACAGGGTGAAAGGTTGATGTTTAATTCCATTTTCTACAAATTGATAAGATAATTGTCTAGAAATCTGTCAATTTTGTCTTTGAGCTATCTACCCAATAGACACCACTGCTGATGGTCCTGTCATGATCACTGGAGAGTCCTCAGGGTTAGTCAGACTACTGACTCTAGATACCTAGGGTGTGTCTCTTACTTCACATTTCTAATATCTCTGAATTTATCTCCATCCCCATTTCCACAGGGATGTTCTACAAACTCACAGACCTCTCAAGTCTGGTCATTGCCACATGAATCCTGCAGCCACACTGGCTTCTGCAGGGGGTGTTTTGTGAACTCAGTCTTCATGAGCTCCACTGTAGCCTCTTGGGTCCCTGCTGAAGGGTCTGTCGTTTCTTGGTCTGGGCAAGTTCAGTTGCTCCCACAGGAGTTTGCTGGGCAGTTTGGTTGGATGGTCTTGAGATTCACAATGATCTTGACGAGGCTATTTGTGTTCACTTGAGTCCCTGAACTTAGGGTCTGCAGTTCCTAGGTCCTGATGGGTTCAGCCATAGCTGTCAGGGTTCACTGGGTAATGCGGCTGGGAAGTCTGGAGGTTCATGGTCTTGAGGTGTTTGAGTGTGAAGAGAAGAATCCTATTGCTTTTTCATGTTGGTTCTCTACAATCACCAGCTCAATCCAATTGTATGGCTTCATAATTCATAACCAAAATAGCGGGGCAGACTATTCCTTTTGCTAGAAATTATTTGTACAGAAGCCTTTTTGGAGTCATTTGAAGATCACCTGTCCTACAAAGTTTTTCTAAACCAATCAATTGTCCTAGGAGTGGATGTAGCAGATCCAGAAATATGGAGAATATGGATTGGCTGTTAGGGAATAATTGAAAAGTCATTCAAAATCTCTGGGCCTCAGTTTCCCTTTCTGTAATATAGGGGAAAGCAATTTATGCCTTTAAATGCATGTAGAAATGGAGGCAGAGACGTCTGTCTCTCCTGGCCAGTAGGAACACATGCATAGACCAAACTATGCTATTCAGTATGGATATTCCTATGACAAAAGTGTACAAATACAGGGAGTTATTATCCTAAAATTCATTCAGTGGTTGCCCTGGAGAAGAGGCACTTGTCACTAAGAAGGCTGGAGGAGTGCATTTCAGGGGCCGCAGAGTCCTATTTCTGGATCTCCTGGTGAATGCAGGAGGGGTTTGCTTTATAGTCATTTATTAAGATGTCCGTCCACGATTAATGTGGTTTCTGGATGCATGGTATATTTTGCAATTAAAATGGTAACAAACAACGCCTTGCTTGTGAAGATGTGCTTTTCATGTTTCTCAGCCCTGTCCATAACCCCCACCACTCCCACTGCTTCTAGCTCCAACATGTTTTCTCTTCTCACACAGCTCTGTTCCCGTCCAGTGGCACGGGAGCACCTTGGATACCTCACAGTCCCGCCTTCTCCTTACTTTTCCTCAGAAAGCTAATGGCTCTCTGAATGTGGTGCTTATTTTTGGTCCTGCTCCTCACTACGATGGGCAGAGATGTACAAGATCAGGTCTTATTGGGTGGCTTCTGGTTCTCCGTGAACCAGAGGAAGACAGAGAAGAGAAAACTCCCTTCATTTTGCAGATGAAGAAACTAGGTCTCACCAGAGGATCCAGCCAGCCTCAGCTACCTAGTGAGGCACTCCACAACTTAGTGAGACCCGGTTTCAAAAACAAAGTCAATCACTAAACTGAACTTGAGAAGGAGGGAGGAGGAGGGAGTGGGGTAGGAATTGGGGAAGGGTTAAATGAGAAATGTGTTCATGTATGCTTTTACCAGCTTGTACCTAACAAAGATGTATGAATACAATGCACCAATTAAAAATAAATAAATTTTAAAAAGGTAAAAAAAAACCAAAACAAAATAAAGAATAAAAAATAGGACTGGGGGTATAGCTCAAAGGTAGAATGCCCCTGAGTTTAATCCCCAGTATTGCAAAAAAAAAGAAAAAAGAAAAAAAGAAAGAAAGAAAAAGAAACTAGGTCTCAGAAAGAGGTGACATGCTCACTGGTCACACTAAGTGACAGAATGGGGATAAAAATGTGCCCTGGATTCCCCCTGAGGTTCCACATGTCTCTCACATCAGGGACACTGAGAAGCTGGCATCTTCTGGGCTGGTGGGAAGCCCCCCATTGGTTGGGGATATCTAACCAGGGGCGGATGGGTAGTTTTCTTAGGGAACACGGGAGGTTGCCAGTGTTCCCTGAGTGTCTACACATGAAGTGAGTCCCCCGCGCTGGCTGAGCTGGCCTGGTGGGAGGCATGGTGGCCCTTTGCTGTAGCAGGGCACCAGGGAGACCCCGCCCAGTGACTGGGGTAAGCCCAGAGGACATCTCTCTTTAGACGGGAAACTGATCTCTCCATGTCAGGAGCCTTCCAGCAGAAATCCCTTCTGCACAGGACATGTTGTAGAAGTCCAGGACAAAGGTGTGGGCTGGGAGATGCTAGAGCTACTCCTTGGCTAGCTCTGCATTCCCGCCAGCTCATTCCTCTGCTCTCTAGTACACAGATCGCAGACCCTGACAGCTTCCAGTCGAGGGCTCCTCAGCCGTGGATGCTCGCCTGTCTCCTGCCCCTCAAGACTAGAAGGCAGCTTCCTTCAGTTCTCGTTAGCCCCACCATGCGCAGGTACTCCAAGCAGTTCTCACAGCTTACCTGTGGCGATCTGAAAGGAGAGGATGCAGAAAATCAGCACCAGAGAACAGCGAGTCCTCATGGTACCCAGCAAGCTGCTCCCAGTTTGCAGGCGAGGATGTCAGATTCCTTGGGAAGCTGAGCTGCCCGCGGCTGCAGAGGCTGGAGTTGGGCTGTGTGTGTAGGGATGCAGGATTGCACAACTTCATGGGCCAGCTGCAGGGAGTGTCGCAATCCAGAGTGCACTTCTAATAGCTAACCCTCCTGTCCTTTCCCCTGAGCAGTCTCCAGTTCCTGAGGGCACGCTGTCGCTGTCCAGCAGACAAAACAAATGCAAGTGTCCATTACGTTCAAGTTCACTACTGTTTTCCATGATTTAAACACAGGGCTTTCATTTTCACTGTGTGTCAGGGAATCTTGTGCTGACTCGGGGTGTTGTTAGAGATAAGCTTCTGGGGGGTTCCCTCAAAAGTCTCCCTGAGGAGGCAGGTAAGCAGGTTCAGGATGACGCTTGCCGGGGGCTCAGATAGCCACATGCAGGGACCATTCTGGAAGCTTCTGGCAGGTGACTTAGTTCCAGGAGGTCAGGGGTCCTCTCTTGGCCTGCACCTGCCTGGGTATGTTGGGGTTCTGTTGGCTTCTTCATAGGGAATCCATGGAGGATGTGGGCGGGGATGGTTAAGGAGCTGCTGGGAGAAACACGAACCCCTGAAGCAGAAGTTGGAGGAGGCCGAGGGAGGTCAGCCTTCATGGTCATAAGGAGGCCCCTCTTCTCCCTTGTGGTGTTCACGTAGTAGAAGGAATTGGTAGGCAAGAAGATAAACTCGATTCTCAGATTTTCTTTTTCTTTCTGCTCTGAACCCTACCCCTCACCTTCTTTTTTTCCTTTCTTATTTATTTATTTATTTATTTATTTATTTATTTATTTATTCATTCATTCATTCATTCATTCATTTTTGCTATGTCTTTGGAGTCTCACCCATCCTGTGACTAATTTGCTATGTGTCTCTCACTAAGCAACCTTCCCTGTAGAGCGCGAGCATCGCTCTGTTACTCCAGGACCCTCGGCAGGATTGGGGAGCAGAGCTCCTTCCTTGCAGCCCTGGAGGAGACCAAGGGGCTCGTCCATCCTCGCAGGCTGAGGTGCCAGGACGGAGCAGAGGGGCGAGGCCACTCCAGCAGCAGGTGTCCCGGAGCCACGGCAGACAGAGGCAGCCTGGGCTTGAGCACCGAGTCCCGCTGGAGTGAGACCGGCTGTGTCACTCGTTGGTTCCCAAAGGCATGGCCTCTGCCATTAGCAGTCCCCTGAGTGGTGAGACTGGGGAAGGAGATTGGGAAGTGCTGTGGCTTTGGTGACAGAGAGATCCCCGGGCTCTGGCAGCCCAGGAGAGGGGACACTGCCCTGCCCGGGATGATGTCGAGGTCTAATGGGGGAAGCAGAGCCAGGAAGAGGTGGAGGCGGAGGAGAGA
>PVLC010036322.1:0-15830 GCA_004027655.1 Graphiurus murinus
TTTTTTTCTTTCAATAAGCCTGTTTTGAGATTTTGGAAAACTTATTTATAGACTGCGTTTCACCATATAGTTTGTATTTGGAACTCAAAAATTTACCTTAAATAGTTAAGAAATAAAAAAAGATATAAAGAAATAAAAAGATAATGTATTTGGATCCCTACTTTACAGATGAGAAAACAAAACTTAGGCAGAGAGATTAAATGACAAGTTCAAGTACCTGGTTAGTGCCTGTACTGGAAACTGAATACAGTGTGCGTTGTCTCCTTAGTGTATGCTCCCAACTTGCAAGTTTATTGAACTTATCTATGTAAATGTTTGAGCCATTTTCTGACACTCTACTTTTATCAATGGTTCAGAACTGTATATTGTCTTAGGAATAATATTAAGGATGACTAACAAATTACCATAAACCTAAAGTCAAATCATTGACTATTAAAAATTATTGGTAACATAATAGAAGTGACAAGTCATAGCTATAGTGGTGAATAATACTGAGGAGAATACTTATGGAGTATTTTCTGTGTTCCAGTCACTCCACATCAATTATTTCACTTAATTTTAGCAGCAGTCCTATGAAAGCAGAATAGGATTTACATATAAGAAACGGAATTTGAGATCAGTGGTGGAGCTTAAGCTCAGCTGTGATGGAAACCAGAGCCGATGTATGGGACACATTGTAAGGAGAGACTTGATTTTGTTTATATCTGTATCTGCTGAAGAATCTGACAATGCAGGAACTTTGGGTAAATATGTAAAGCAATTTGAGTTGGAAGATTAATGAATTTGAGTAGTAATGTCTGTATGAGAGACAAGGAATTTGGTAAGAGAATCTAACTATATCTCAGGTTGGAGATGAAAGTTGGATTTTCAGAGTTGATAGTTAAAATCAGGGAAACAAAATCTTTGTGGACAGAGAAGCAAAGCAAGTTATTGGGGATGGAGCCAGGCAGACTATTAGGCTCAGCTGCTGGGAAAGGAAAGAGACTTGAGAGGGGAAAGAGGAGTCAGAAGAAACCAGGGAGAAAGTGTATTTTCATCAGTTACCAGAAGAAGGTAACCAGTGGGTCTCATAGGAATATGGCTATCGATGAGATTAGATTTTCAAATGGGCTAGAAGAAATAGTAGCAGATACAGAGGGATTTTAAAGAGAATTGGAGACAGAACGCAGATATCTAAGAATGATTAAGGGACAGTGTGGTCAGTAGAGAGTGGGGTGCTTAGCACTATTCCCCTACATAGACTTTTGGTCTATGGCAAGATAAGAAAATCAGAAACTTTTATACAAATTTCATTTTACTGTAATATCCAAAACCAGAACCTGTGGGCTTATATTCTTACATTGTGGTTTTTTTTTTTCTATGTAACTTATACATTCATTCAATTTACTACGTTATATAAAAGTGTCATTTTATGATGGATTAAGGCAAACAAAGCAAAGGAATGCAAACAAGCCCTTTTGTCCTTTATGGCATAAAGTTTTGAGAAGTACTATCTGTTGGCCAGGAGAACAAGGAAAGGGAAAATGTGGAAGATTAGAGGGGAGTATCTTGGATTTGCTTTTATTTTGTTGAAGAGATATAGGGAAAGAAAATAATGAATAAGAAGAGAATCAATCCAAGAGTTGGTGGTATGGAGCTGTAAATAAGATCAGGGACCAGGAAGAGTTAGATTAAATTTAAGAGGGGACTGAGAGCTAGAGTAGGCATGAGCTTTGCAGTGATAAGAATGATGGGATTTTATTTTTAAAGAATATGGATATCCAGCTTCAACTTAAAGAGATTTTAATTGCAAGGCAGTGATGGTATGAAAGTGCATCTTGTGAGTGTCTGGGTGGTAATGGTATTAGTAGATTGAAGGCTTCTCAAGAAACCAAGGCATTCCTGCTGGGTGTCAAAGCATCTTGGAAAAACTGTGGATACCAGCACCTGGGTTCTCTTTGGACTGAATGAACTTCATCTGAAAACCGTACTGTGATCTCCTCGGTTTCCAACTGATAAATATCTGCAGGAGATCTGCAACTGAAACAAGTGGTCCAAATGTGTTATTAGTTAAATTTTTGCTGTAGCTTACCAGTTTATGAGCATGAGTTAGGTACAGGAAGGAAGGAAAACACTGGCTTGCTTTTATGTCTTGCATGAGTGCTCCCTAGGCTACATTTTTCAAACAAAAATGGGGGATAATTTCAACTTTTTTACTTTTCTTTCCTTTTATTCCAAAGCACTTCCTAGAGCCTAAATTAATTTTGTTTTTTCAAAATCATATTGAGCCTCAAAACTTCAGTATTTTACATATATTTATTTATGTATTCTGTATAATATTAACACAGCAATGCAGAGAGAAATGTTCTTAAGATGAGTTCACCAAAGTGAACTAATGAAAACTTTGTAGTGATTCTTCAGAGATAACTGCTAAACAAATAGGGTTAAAAAAAACCAAAAAACAAAAAACTGTGCTATGAGGATTTCAGCGATGTTCACATTGCTTTTGCCTAGCATGGAGTTTTATTCATGTGATTAGATTTAAAATGCAGACTACATTGGACTTCTGGCTCTAGAATCCACTTTTTTTGATTCATGGGAGGAATTGCTTTCATGTTTAACAATGGGTTGAATTCTGTGGAATCTGATTTCTATGTTTTGTTCTAAAGCAATTGGAGAAATGCCCAGTGGTAAATATTACTATCTTTCAAATGTAATGGATGGAATTTAGAAAGATGGGACAATGGATTTCACTGTGATTACCAACTGTGTATAAATGTGCTTCTTATAAATCTGTGTTAGATATTCCACTCAGTCACCCAGCTCAGCAACATCATAATCATCATGCCATGTTCAATGGGTTTAATTTTTCCTTTCTTAAGGAAAGTATAAATCTTTCTTACACAAAGATTCGAATAAGGAATATAATTCTTTTTAAAAATACATACATAGGACTTCTGTATTAGAAAGTAATTTTCAAAAATATCCATCTTGACAGTCTGTATTTCCTATAATCTCTTGTGCATGCTCCTATCATTTTTAAACCCATTTTCTTTTTATTGTAGAGGCAATCAACTTGAGTGATATATGTATGCCATGTATACATTTATTGATTAAAACATGTTTTATGGTATTTATCTTTATAAAAAGAAACCTGGTTTGGGGAATAAGTGGACGAAATACTCAGGGATAGTAAATGAATTTTTCATTCTCATTCTTTATCTGCATTAGGCTAGAACTAGACACAATTTGATAGATTTCTTGCCTTATGGTTAAAATGTGTCACATACTTTTGGTGGACAGTGTAGATTTTATATAAAAATGATTTTCCAGTAATGTAGTCAGACTGTAGTAGCTGAGGGTACTCCTCAGAATTTTATCCTCAGTAAGAAATAGAAGGCAGTTTAGTACCTAGTAAGATGTCTGTTATCTGATATATATATCTGGAGAATTTGATTCTTAACTATCAGTTCCTATGTGCCCCTACTCCCCCCAAAAATCCAAGGAATAGTATAATGTAATGGTGATTAAATATTTTTTTATTGCAATACTTAAAAATCTAATATCTTTTTGGCACTTTAATCTTCTTAAATGTATTCTCCACTCTTCCAAAATAACATATTGTACTAAATTTATGAGTTTAGATTTGGCATGAACAATTTATTTTGTGTTTTTAGTAACTAATATTAAAATAGTCTCTAACTTAATAATCCATTAACATCTTTAAATATGTGTTTAAGAAATATGTATCTAAGCTATGCTCAGTGGCACATGCATGTAACCCAGTACTTAGGAAGCTGAGACAGAGGCAGGCAATAGCTTAGTGAGACCCTGTTTCAAAATAAAAAATAAAAAGGGCTGGGGGTGTAGCTCAGTGGTAGAATTCTTTCCAGGTTCAATCCTCAGTACCACAAAACGAAAAACAAAAAACAGAAAGAAAAGAAAAAAGAAAAAAAGTTATTTTAGGTTTATTATCTTACAAAATAAAAAAAAATTGTAGTGGTTTGAAAAATATTAGAAAAAGTGTTTATATTATATTGTGCTATCTCTATTCCCCTTGTTTAAAAAGTGTTGGAAGACTTGACTTATATACACCAAAGCTATTTGGATAACTAAGTAAAATTCACATTTTAAATATATATGGATTTCCACTATATGTGCTACAAAATTTGAATAAGTATATGTTCTTTTAAAACCTTTTAAACATTGTTTAAACATCTTTCCATGGTGCTTTTTAATGATATTTTTCCTAAGTAACTTGGCTTATATTTGTCATCATATGAAACTAGTGAATTGAGCATTTTTTTCAGCAAGCCACATAGCCATCAGCTAATTCCCAGCAGTTTTCATCCCACTTTTAGTAATTTGAAGGATATGATTCTCAAGATTTTCTTTAGTGTTATAAAATATTACATTGGGATAAAAGCCAGAAATTGAAAGTATCTCGAATACTCAATTATCTGGTAAGGATAACTGTAACTTTGGTGAAGTTACAAGCATTGATGTACAGATTTGATACCTTTCCTTTGTATTTCTTTTTATAAAACAAAATCATTGATGGTATATGTAAGTGACAATGTAAAGAAATGTGATTTTCAGGTATTCGCAAGCATTTTTATGCATGCATGGTGTAAAATCACATTGTATATCGGTGTAAGGAATTTGTGTCTTTTTGGGAAGTGAAGGAAGAATTTACTTGTGTTATTACTAGTTTTGACCATGAGGGCTTTATTATTCTCTTTAACTTACAGAACATTTATGTTCTGGTGCATGTTTTGGAGTGTATAAAAGTTTGTGTTTCCCATTTTAGCATGTACTTTTGAAACTTTTACATACTGAATTTCCTGAAGTTCTATTAAATGGAAGTACTCACAAGTGGGATCCCTGTTTTATTAAACAATAAGCATGTATAAAGCTTATAGAAAATTCAAAGCCATACAGCTTTATACTGTTCTTAGAGAAGATGCCATATCAGTTGCATGCTTGGGATTTGGGTTTTGTTGAGTTCAAATGTTAAGTTCATTACCTTTAAACACATCAATTCGTATATTTCACTTTTGCAGGAGAAATTTTGCAATTCCATGTGGTAAGAACACCTCCTGGTCGGGGAAATGTTACGGTTCACTGGAAAATTATTGGACAAAACCTAGAACTCAGTTTTGCTAACTTTACTGGACAACTCTTCTTTCCTGAGGTAATACTACAAAGAAAAACTTCACCATAAATCAACACCACAATATTGTAATCATCGTTCTCATATCTCCACACCCATTGGTATGAATTCTTCTTTGACAGTGTATATGTTCTTTTTCTATTCATTCCTACTGCTACCATATTAAGCCAGGTCCTACTGCCTTCTTCCTTGCATACTACATTGGACTTCTAATAACTTGCATTCCTGCTACATTGCTGTTTTCTCTCCCTTGCTCTACTTTTTCCTATTCACCACTGTTGTAGAATCTCCACAATCTATTGCTTTCTCTGAGTTTTTTAATAGTGCTACACTGCTCATTGGTTAAGATTTACAATGAGCATTCAGCATTAAGATTAGCTCAGCATTCAGAATCTTCCATAATTAGTTCCTATCTGCTTTCAGCCTGGTTTCTCATGAGCCAATGCTTTTTATGTAATCAAGTTTTTAAAGCCTCAGGACTCTTTGTTTAAATGAAAATATATTTTGATGCATAATTTATAAGACTAATAAAAGCAGGAGATAGTTTGTGTTCTGTAAAAATACAGGGATGGATTTTTTGCTGTTTGACATAGGGGGCATTGAATCAAACAATATCTGTGCATTTGTTGGATGACAACATTCCTGAAGAAAAGGAAGTGTACCAAGTCATTCTGTATGATGTCAGAACACAAGGTAAATCAGAATTCTATTTGAACTTTTTTTTTCCAAAAAAAAAAAAGAAACAGTAGTTTCTATTAATGCATTTAACAAATAGATACATGTCAATTTAAAAAGTATTACTTTACATATGTCTGTTCCATAGAAATGTTAGGTCGCAAAAAATACTATCATAGCACAGGAATACTTATCTTAATGGACTGAGGACAAAGCTCGCAAAAGTTTTGATAAACAGTTATTTATGGAATAAAATACATTTCCAAAGGTAGAAAAGTTAATTTTTCTAAAGTTAATTTTATACCGACAGACCAATTTGGATTTTGTACCACTTACAGTATATGGACAATTCAAACTGACTCATTTTTGAGCAGATTATCTGGGTATTTTCTTCAGTTTCTACTCAATTTCCGTAATTCAGATAATCAATATAGCCAACAATGACAATGCTATATTAAGTGAAAAAAAAAAAATCATGATTTCTCAAATAGCAAATAGCTGTGTGTTTTCTTTCACATGTGGAAGCTAGGTAGAAATTGGGAAACAAGGGTAACCTGAGATAGAGGAGCAGAGACTCCAGTGGCATGAGGGAGGGGGCTTAAGGGAGAAAGGAGGGAGATAGAGACACAAAGAAGGTAACGGTTGAAATAATGTTAAACTACTAGTGCCAATCTCAAGGACATGTACAGGGAAGGGAGGAGAGATGCAACCCAGAGGGAAATGTTCTGTGAGTTGTGTACATGGATATTCCTATCACTCTATACCTCAGTATGATGTATAATTATAATGCACCAATAAAAGGGAAAACAATTCATGATTTTTTTTCCCCCTGGAAGAAAAATGGAATGTAGGTTCTGTTTGTCAACCTGAAAGTTTCTGTCACTGAAGGGGAAAACGTACAACCCTTCTGGTTACTTTAACATGTTTCAGAGTGAAGTATTTAGATGTTAATGCCAAATCACTGTTAGATTTCTGATATTTTTAGGAGTTCCACCAGCAGGAATCGCTCTGCTTGATACTCAAGGATATGCAGCTGTCTTGACGGTAGAAGCCAGTGATGAGCCGCATGGAGTTTTAAATTTTGCACTTTCATCTAGGTTTGTCTTACTGCAGGAGGCTAATGTAACGATTCAGCTTTTCGTCAACAGAGAATTCGGATCTCTAGGTTTGTGATATTCTAGAATGAAAGGGGCTTTTTTAAAAATATTCTACTTGTATGGATGAAGCCAGTCCTAAAATAAACCAAGAAAGAAAAGTATTAACTCAGGATGGTACTATCTTTGTTAATTTTGAAAAGATTGTGAAAATTATCTATTTGCACCGAAATGCTGAGTAACTAACCACCATGAAATCTCAGCAGCATATGTTAGGAGGTGGCTGTGGGGCTTCTGCTTGGGCTGGGCTCGGCCAGGCTGGCTCTTCTCCATGTCTCTCATTCTCCTGGGATGAATAGAAACACAAGAAAGCAAGCGAAACCAAGTCAGGCTCCCTGGGATCTAGGGTTAGAACAGCACATTACTGCTTTTACCTTGTCACACAGCCAGGTGCAAAGTCTCCAGGCAGGGATGGGGGCCTTGTCTAGAGTGGGACCTCCCTGACCCCCACGTAGGAACAGAGAGACAGGAATTGGGACCAATAACAGAAACTACTACAGATGCTAAAGGAAAGGCAGAAAGTTCACAATGAGACATTATTGAAAAGCTTAAATAATTGCAAAATCTTTTGGTACCAATTCAATTAGGAGCTGTCAATGTCACATATACCACAGTTCCTGGAGTGCTGAGTCTGAGGAACCAAACAGAAGGAAACCAAGCAGACCCCAAAGCTGATTTTGTTCCGGTAACCGGCTTTCTGATTTTAGAAGAAGGGGAAACAACAGCAGCCATTGATATTACTATACTTGAGGTAAAACTCTCACATTATTTCCTTATTATTATAGTAAACCTGAATTTACCACAGGGAAGTAGAAATTCATGGCACAGTCTATCTAAAACACATTATAAATAGGAGCATCTAGTGAGAAACCTAACAAGTGGAAGCACAAGGAAGCAAGAAAAACGTGCAGAGCATTTTAAGGTAACAAATTTCATAAAGATTAAGATGATGTGATAATTTTTGCTCCCTCCATATAAAAAAAAAAGATGACTCTGCCTTTAATATAATGTTCTTTTACTTTATAACTATAATCTCCAGAAACTTCCTGAATTCATTTCTGATTGGTTCCCCCTGCTGGTGGCTTTAAATCAGCTTATTTCTTTTCATGATTTTTTTTTTCCCCCAAACCACACAGGAGTTTCTATTCTTGTTTAGATAGGCTAGCCTGCTGTTGTGTATTTTATTATAGAAACATCATGTGATAAAGAGTATTTCCTCAGGGAGGCTCAATATAAGATAGCCCTGGCCTAAGAGGGTTCCAAGGGAACATTTTGATTACTCCAAACAATTCATTGGACCAGCAAGTCCATGTAGGTTGGACTCTTTGTGGGTAGGACCCATTAAATTAGAGATAGTGGGAACATCACTGGAGACTGATGGCACTGAAATGTGATTATGGTAAAGTTTAACTGAAATTGCATTTAAATGATTTTTCATATTGTGAACTCTCATGCTATTTGAAGACTTAGTGTTTTAGCTACTTATATACATTTCCAAGAGGTTTATAAAAACAATATTATGGAGGGGATAGAGAACAGTAGGGAGAAAGAGAAAGAATGATACTGCTTTTGAAAAAAATATTTTTCAATTACTGTGTGTGTGTGTGTTTGCACTAGGGATCAAACCCAGGGACATTCTATCTCTGAGCTAGACCCCAAGCTGTTTTTTAGTTTGAAACAGGCACTCACTCAGTTGCTGAGGCTGGCCTCAAACCTTCAACTCTCTTGTCTCAGCCCCCCAGGTGCTGGGATTTTTACAATTCCACTCCAAAGTACCTATTATTTTCCTATAAAGATGGTAAAATTGAAGCTATAAAATTTAAGTAACTCACTTAAAATTACAGAAATTGGTACTGGGTCTCTACAAAGCCTGTATTTCTTTCATGGTAGCACTCTTTTTCTCATTCTCAATATCAGATGTTGCGGAAATTTAAAATCTCTTGTTCATATTACATTTAAGACAATTAGATTTGTATTTACATAAGTAGTTTACATATTATGTGTAAGTCTAGGTTAAAGCACAATATTTAAATGGTTTCATATCAGTCAACCTAGTAACTTCCCATTTAACCAGCTATAAGTTTAATACTTCCATGTTTATTTTCCTAATTTAAATATTTTCTACTATATGTTTGAATTTTTACATTTTCTAGATACTGTTTATGCATATATATTTGCAAGAGTTTTAAAAATCTCTTTTGAAAGTATAATTAAGAAACCTAATGGGTGTACTTTTTGCAGGATGATATACCAGAGCTTGAAGAATATTTCCTGGTGAATTTAACTCATGTTGAGCTTATCATGGCTCCTTTAACTTCATTTCCTCCCAGATTAGGTATGACAGGTCTTTTGTTTGTCTCATTGTTTCTTTTTACTCACTGCAAATAAAATGAAGCAACTTTATTTTTTAATCAAAAGTGATCATTATGATGTTTGTTAGCCTTGGCTATATGTGAAAATATCATGGCCTTTAAGATTTATTTTAATTTAATTTAGAGACTAACATCACTGCAGTTTTGAACTTTGGACAGTGTAAAGATGTTAAACATTATCATGTGATGCTCTTTCTATTTTACAACTCTTTGATAACCAGTGTTATAATCTTCAATAGAATTAGATTTTGGAAGGCATTCCCTTTTAAAATTTAATGAGCTTTGTTCATTAGCTCTCCAAACTATCAGATGGTTTTCTTTTCTTTTAGGTTAAGCAGATCTTTTGTTTGTCTATTGTATTCCCTGCTTCTTTTTTGACCTTTGATCTTTTTCTTTTCATGCTTTTAGAAAAGACTCAGTTAATTCATTACAGACTGAAAGGTAAACCTTGAATCTTAGTATTTATGTAGATTCCTTTAAAAAAGATGTCTTCCTATGTTTAGACATAAAACCCCCTTTGTACATTTGTTTGGGTATTTACTGAGAAGTTTTGTGTGCTGCCTGCAGGTGTGAGGGCCCTGAGGTGGAGTGGTGAGCAGCAGAGGGCTTCCTGCCCTGCTGCCCCACCCTGTTTACTGAACACAGGGGGGAAATTAACTGAGTGAAAGGAGAATCATGGACAAGCACAGGGACCCCAGGAACAGCATTCCCCACTCACTTCTGAGACTCAGTGTGACAACTTGGAAAATATTGAAATAACCCACTTCCTACATATTATTGTTTGACAAACTTCAAATCTTTTGCAAAAGAAATAGATGATTCCAATAAGCAGGCTGTTTATATCAGGTTTTATTACAAGATAATCATCACAATAGGAAAACTAACAAAATAACTACTATTTCTGTCCATCACCTTGGAGGCGGTTTGAATAGCTGCCTTCTGTCGAGTGCTCTCTACTGCTCCTGTGCCAGATGCTTTGTCTGTTAGCGCTGGTCATTTCCTACATCTTCCCATTTTACAGTTGAGGGAACCAATGCTAAGAGAAGTTAAGTAATCTACCCAAGATCACACAGCTAGGAAATGGTAGAGCTGGGACTTATAGACATGGTCTGATTTTGTAATCTGTGCTTTTTAGTCTCTAGTCTGATGGGCATACATCCTGATTATATATTCTCCCTTGGACAATATTGTACTCTTCAATCTAGAGAGAATTGCTATCTCCCTACTCTTTTCCCTGCCCAGGCAGCTGTCATAAGTGTCCTAGAGTAAGGTAAAAGACAAAGGATTTTTAAAAAGCAAATACTAATAACAAGGTTAGTTAAGATTTTTTTTTTTTTTTGCGATACTGGGGATTGAACTCAGGGGCATTCTACCTCCGAGCTATACCCCCAGCCCTATTTTTTATTCTTTATTTTGAAACCGGGTCTCACTAAGTTGCGGAGTGCCTCACTAGGTAGCTGAGGCTGGCCGCGAACCCGGATCCTCCGGTCTCAGCCTCCCAAATGCTGGGATTACAAGCGTGCGCCTCCACGCCCGGCTAGTTATTTAAGATTTTTAAGACTGAATATTAGGTACTCGTAACATACTGAGTTTGGTGGACAGGATACATGGTTAAAAGGATTAGAAAAATTTACTTCAATATTAGTCTCTATTTATTCTCCAAGACCTTTAACTCATCTTTCCTGTTTGGTTGGTATCCCTGTCTGTCTCTTTTTACCTGCCTTTTGTTCCCTTTTATTTTTCCTCTTCTTTTCTCTCTCTCTATTCCTTCCAACTGTCCCTGTTTCCCTCTGTTAGAAAATATAGGGATAAAAGGGACACATGAATTGATAGACCAGAGTAGGCTTTATTTGGAGTAAAGCCTGGGAGGGGAAGCTGACTGGGGAAAGAGCCCACGAGAGTCAGAAGAGCCCCCTTCCTTACATAGTAGGGGCTTTTTGTAGGTAGGGCTTTAGGAGGGAGGAAGAGCAAAGCAATCATATATCTATCCAATCGGTGGGCTTGACCCCAGGCCAGGGCAGGTAAATTTATGGCGCTGGGGGCAGGGGGATGGTTAGAGGTGTTTTCTCTTTACTTTTTCACTGTTCCTGGAGTCTTTTTTTCTAAGTCTTCTCTGGCCAGGCCTTAGTCAGACCTCATAGTGCCCATAACCTCCTCTCCTGAAATGATGATATGATAGAATGGAAATGCCAAAGACATTTTAGTATATTAAGGCAATACATAAGGTCCCCAAACTTCAGTTGCTTATTATTTCATGCAACTTCTCATTAAGCTCATTAAGTTTTTATAAATTGGTGGCTTTTGTTATCAAAAAATCACCTTTTCAGGTGTTATAGCATTTATGCCTTGATTTCTTAAACATCTTTTGAATAATATCAACAATAGCTATATATTAGGTTACTCTCAAAGGGACTGTCTTTAAACCTTATACAAATGGTGCTCTTTAATAAAATACTTAACAAGATGTATATTTATTTTAAAACACGTTTCTCTGGTGTTTCAGATTCAGAAGGCTTGACTGCACAAATTATTATTGATGCCAATGATGGTGCCCGAGGGATAATTGAATGGCAGCATAGCAGGTAATCCCAAGGCTAAAAGCCATTTGCTGAGTCTTAGCTTTTGACTCTCTACCAAGGTGAAGTTTGTAAGAGAAAATGAGTGTGTTCTTTTTACTTTATTATAGATTTGAAGTAAATGAAGCTCACGGAAGTGTAACATTGGTAGCCCAGAGGAAAGGAGAGGCCCATGGCCAGGTTTCCTTATTTGTGTATGCCCAGAATTTGGAAGCACAATTGGGGCTGGATTACATCTTCACCCCAGTGGTATGTCTTCAACGTCTACCACAGATGATTTTTGCAAATTATTTTATAATTATTATTTCTTGAGAAGTACAGTGATCTATGTCCTATAATAATAAATTAATCTTCATAAATCATTATATAAGCTATTCCATAGTAAATAAAGGCAGGAGATTTCTATATGGTGGAATGATTCCTTTCACTATTTAAGTAAATAATATAAATTGAATTTTTAGTACTATCTTAATGATTATTCTGTATTCCTTAATTTTTTATTTGATACTAGAGAGCACATGTTCTTGTGTTAAGGAATTTATGTCATTAGATGACCTTCCCAAAGTATTTCTTTGCTTCTTGAAAATTTTAACTCTTTTTTTAGTTTTAACTTCCTGAAATACTTTTTTACTTTGTCTCTTCATGCGTTTATTTCCTTTATAATATATTTTCTTTTCCTCTATAAATTTTACTTTCTAAACAAAATATTGTCAATTTAAATAAAAAGAGATAATGCAAAAAATAAGGAAAGAATTATCTATAAAGTAGCTTATTCTTTATATTCACAATTATGTTTCTTTTCAAACATTTTTTAAAAACTTAGTGTATTAAAATATAACACTATGTCCTCTTTTTGTCAGATTCTTCATTTTGCTGATGCAGAAAGGTCTAAAAGCATAGACATCACAATTCTTGATGATGATATTCCAGAAGGAGATGAAAAATTTCAGCTGATATTAACAAATCCTTCTCCTGGACTAGAGCTGGGGAAAAATACAATAGGTAACTGATAATTATACAACTGCTTTCTCTCCCTCATGCTAGTTTCCCTAATTCAGCAACCAGGGAAATTAGAGATATTTGATGGTTTCTGTACTTAGAATAAAAATATTTTAAGTTAGGCATTTGGAAATTCTTGTGTCAGGATAATAATGCTTCTAGCTTATATATGTACATGTGTCTGTGTGTTTATGTTAAAAAGCAACAAAAAGTAGGTTGGTACTAGAGATATTATCAAATTGTTTCCTTGGTAATTGTAGTTTTATTTAATTTGTAGATGTCTTTCTTTTGGAATTTGAGTTCTGCTCTGGTTTCCTATTTTACAGAAGGAGTGACAAAGGTGGCTCTTTCAATGTTACCTAACTTCTATCATGTTTCTGCTTGGAGTAGTTAGAGGAGCATGGACAACTCATACAGATTATGAAGCCATAGTTCTTTATTTGAGACAGTTTGATGACGTTGCTATTTTACTGCTTGTTTGTTAGGTATTGTGCTCACTGCTTAGGGAAGAAAACATAAGTGAATGAGTGAAGAAATAAGTAAATAAATAAATAATAAATGGATGACAGAAAGCTTCATAAATGCAGAACTTTGTGTTGGAAGAGCTTTTAATAAGTCATATCAAGGGGCAGTGTGAACTTAGCATGGGTGAGGTCCTGGGTTCAATCCCTAATCCTGAAGTCACTTTAGCTCCTTCAGATGATAGGTAAACCTACTGGATTTAGAGGACCAAGTGGTAAGTGATTCTTCAATTTCCTGTTTTATCTAGTGGTTGAGTGTTCGTTGTGATTTTAAGTTAATTAACATTTGTATTCCTAAATTATTGGCTTTTTGTGAAAAAAATCTGATTTGTAGTGAAAAACCATGAAAGAATTTTGAGTAATCACAGACTAGTTTTCAGTTTCAATGCTGTATTTATAAACTAAATTGATATTTCTAAGTCCCTAAAAACCTTTTTTTAAATTTTAGAATATGGCTGTTGTTCCAATTTCAAAGAACATACACATGAGATGAAATGAATTTCTTATAGAGCATAGAGTCACATGTAATGGATTATAGAAATAGGCACCATGTGTGGAGTGAGAATGGCCTGTGTAAAAACAATGGAAAACTCAATTCAAATGGATTTAAACAAAGATAACTTTCTGTTTCATTTCAACTGAGGGTTTCATATGGTTTTAGATGAAGTGGGACCAGAACTTAACGCTTCCAAAGACACTGTTGTTTTCTGTCTCTTCTCCTTGCCTTTTGGAAGAATGCTGGCTTCAGCCCAAGCTTAAGGTTACGAATTTTTACAAGATGGTTGATCAGCATCATCCTTTTGCATTCCACATAGCAGGAAAGACGTATTCAAATTCAAGTAGTCCTGGAAGTCTTGATTTAATTCTGGTTGGAATTATATAGGTTACATGCCCACCACCATGAGTAAGAAGAAGGAATATATTGTTGGGCTCTGTCAAATTTACTCTAGGCTTGTAATTTTCTCTTTTTAAATATTCCCTTAAAACATTAAGTGCTCTGATAATGGATAACTTCTTAAACCAGGCTCTTTAACTGACTTTTAGATTGTTTCCAAACTTTCATAAAGTTTCAATAAATATCCTTGAATATAAGTTTTTGTGTATGTAAACAGTCAAGATTTTATGTTGATACAATAGATGTTGAGTGGAAAGAGTATCTCATCAGCTTCCTTCAGGGTTACATGTACCCTAAAGTTGTACATATAACATCATAGTTTCTCCATATCCTCACCAGCAATTTCTTTAGTCTTTATATGTTTTACACCAATTTTAGTGAATAAAACATGTGGTTGTATTGTACATTTTTCCTTCACTTCTTTTTTACTAGTGAGTTTGACATTGTTTCTACATGATTCTTTTTATAATACTAGGTATTGATCTCAGACGCATTCTAACTCTAAGCTACACCCCCAAGCCTTTTTAATCATTATTAATTTTTGGTTTTGAAACAGAGTCTTGCTTTGTTGCTGAGAGTTTTGCTAAGTTGCTGAAACTAGCCACAAACCTGCTATCCTCCTGTCTCAGCCTCCCAAGCACTGGGATAATAGGCGTGCACCACTGTGCTTAACATGATTCTTTGTATATTTCCCTTGTTCACTTTCCTGTTGCTTAATTTTATTGGCTTGTTGGAATATTCTGCTACTCTTAATTCAATCTTTTGCTTCTTAAATATATTTCAGATATTTCTCCTGGAATAGGAGAATTTCTTTTTAAAAGTTTTTTTTAATAGTACTTTTTATTATATGTATTTTTATTTTTTTTTGCTTTGTTTTTAGAAGTACTGGGGATTGAACTCAGGGGCATTCTATTTATGAGCTTCGTCTCCAACCCATTCTCTCTCTCTTTCTTTCTTTCTTTTTTTTTCCTTAATTTTGAAATAGAATCTTTCTGAATTGCTGAGGGTCTCACTAAATTGTGGAGGCTGACCTCAAACCTGTGATCCTCCTGTCTCAATCTCCCAAATACTGAGATTACAGACATGTGCCATCATGCCTGACCCCTTAAGTCTGCCACCCAAACACCATAAAATATTTTACTATTGTTTTCTAACATTTTCATGGTTTTGATTTTCATTCATTGATAGTATGTGAGGCAAGGATATAACTTTATTTTTTCTCCTAAATGTATAAATGGATGCCTTATAGAAAATGAGACATCCATTAGCGATTGATTTTTCAATGTGAAAATTTTTTTTTTGTCTAAAGCTCATAGAAGAGGTGCTAATGAGTGGTATAATATTGGGCAATTGAGACCCAGTCCTGCTGAAGTCCTTAGACACTAAGTTCAATGAAGCTCAAGCTGCCCTCTGAGAAGGAAGGAAGCTGGAGTAGTCACTCACTAAGTCCTGTTACTAAATTGTTTGGGATCTTTCTTGACTCTTA
>PVLC010036323.1:0-15858 GCA_004027655.1 Graphiurus murinus
CGCCATGGCACCTCTGGGACGCGCCCCCCAGCCCTCCATGCGCAATGGATAGTTACGTCTTCGTCCCGCTCCAGCTCCAGGCCGGCCTCCAGGAGGTTGTTCTCGTACTCCTCCCGCCGGAACCTCTTGTCGTCCTCCTGAAAGTCCAGGGGGGGCTCGGCTGCCCCCACCGGCCCCGCCTTCCCGGGCAGCGGGTGGTCCTGCTTGACGCTGCGCGCCCCCGGGGTGCCGTCGCTGGGCTGCGACCTCCGGGCCAGCGTCCTGCTGCCCGAGGACCTCTTGTGGTGGTACACCAGGATGTAATCCACCTTGCGCTTCCCGTCCCGGAAGTACAGGCCATACTTGCACTGGGCGTCAGGGTCCACGGACAGGGAGTTCAGTAGCTGGGGGCGGAAAGGGAGAGAGATCTGTTCACCCGTGCTGCGGACCTGCCCAGGAGCGAGCTGCTACTAGACTACCTCGCCCGCACGCTCATGGATTCACTCAACAAACACAGCGGACCCCGTGTCCCCCGGATCCACAGGCACAGCTTCAGCCAAAAAGCTGGAGCTGTCCTGAGCATGCAGACCTTCCTCCTTCCTGTCACTACCCAGATAACACGGTACAGAACTGTGGGAATGGCAAGCCATCTCCGAGGGTCTCAGGCACCTGGGAGAACCCCGAGAACCCCACACCTTGCACACGCAGCCTCGATGTAAATGCTACAGTATTTTACACAAGGGACTTGAGCAGCTACAGAGTTTGGTATCTGAGGGATATGGGAGCCAACCCCGTGGATACTGACAGCCGCCGTGAGCCAGCGCCATCCTAGGGGCTGAGACGCAGGAAGACACGCCCTGCCTTCCCGGAGCCTACGTTCCAACGGGTGACCTTCGCTGTGAGCCGCCTGCGAGGATGCCAAGCCACACGCTGGTCACCCAGATGGCCCCTGGACGCGGGCTGGACGGGAGGATCCACCCCGCCGCTCCTGAAAAGCTACTACTCTACACCCGCAGAGCGTGCGAGGCGAGAATTCTACCCTTGGACCTCCATCGCCCTTGCTGTAAGCGGCCGGAGGGGACGTGGGAAAATGACTCGCTACTCCCTTGACCCAGAAAACCCCACAAAATCCTGCAAATCAAGAGGTTCAAGTCTACGTGTTCGTGTTAAGAACACCCGGGAGACTGCTCAGGCCATCCAGGGTGTGCATGTCTAAAAAGTCACCAAGTATCTGAAAGATGTCACTTTATTTATTTGTCTATTTATTTATTTTTTGTGGTACTAGGGATGGAACCCAGGGGCATTCTACCTCCAAGCTACACCCCCAACCTTATTTTTTATTCTGTGTTTTTTTTGTGTGTGTGTGGTACTGGGGGGTTGAACTCAGGGGCGTTCTACCTCCGAGCTACACCCCCAGCCCTATTTTTTATTCTTTATTTTGAAACCGAGTCAAGTTTCGGAGTGTCTCACTAGGTAGCTGAGGCTGGCCGCGAACCCGGATCCTCCAGTCTCAGCCTCCTGAATGCTGGGATTACAAGCGTGCGCCACCACACCCAGCTCTATTCTGTGTTTTGAAACAGGGTCTCACTAAGTTGTGGAGGGCCTCACTAAGCAGCTGAGGCTGGCCTCGAACTTTCGATCCTTCTGTCTCCACCTCCCAAGTACTGGGATGACAAGTGTGCGCCACCACGCCTGGCTCACAGGGTCATGGTGGCCGCAGGGCTGCCAGGTAATGGTGAGGTCAGAGGCGAGCCCCTGACCATCTTAGCGTGGGTTCTCCCCAACACAGACCCCAGGGGAGGGCTCGGGTGCAAGTACCTCATTCGGGGGGGATCTTAAGTCACAGAGCCGAGTGAGGAGCAGGGCGGCTGCAAGGCCGGCCCCTGCCCTGGGCAGCTGCTCGGTGCTGCAGGGGACTTGAGGGTGACCTGGAGGAGCTCCTGGGTCAGCAGATCTCTGCACCCAGCTTCCCCGGCGTGGGAGGACGCCTGGGGGCGGGGCCCACGTGGCCAGGGGCTGTGTGCAGAACTGTGGGTGGGCGGGGGCTGGGACAGGGCTCCGGCAGCACCCCCCTGCCCTGCCTCAGTTTCTTTACTCATCTGAAGGGATCCGGGGCCCCGTGAGACAGCAGTGCATGCAGCTGTTGGAAAAGTCAGGCGTCCCTGTAATTACACAGTGGGGCAGCCAGCTGTGGCCAGCCCTGAGTCATCAGGGCTCTCGTGGCGAGCAGACAGGTCCATCAGCAAGCCGGGCTTCAGCAATAAGGAAAAATGAATGGCACCATGCCTGAGGTGCACCCCAAGCCCACAGTGGCCCCCGAAGCTGGCCCCTGCCCTGCCTGGCCACCTGGTTTCTTTCCCTGGTTCCCGGGGCTGTGCCAAGGTCCCACGGCTGCTCTCTGCCCTGAGACACGTCCTCACTGGGGGACAGAGGCCTCCTGGGAGCCTGAGCCCCTTTATGGCTGAAGGCAGGGCCCCAGGCACCCGGCGCTGCGGTCCCTCCAGCTCCTCAGCCTGCCTTCTCCCTCTGGCCTCAGTTTCCCCAGTGCAGGCAGAAGTTTAGGGGAGAAGTGATAGTTCGGGCTCTGCTCCCCTCTTGGAGACCCCACTGGTCACTGCAGCCCCAGCTCTGGAACTCCTGGCTCCCTCAACCCCCTCGGCTCCCGACCACAGCCCCCAGCTACTTCTGCCCCTCCTATCCCCTGTCCCTTCCAAGGCTCTAGGAATGAGGCTGGGAAGGGCCCAAACACATCTTTACAAAGCTCAGGCTCTGCCATGGAAGATTGGTCTTGACCTTGACCTTGACCTTGACCTGGCTCTTTTTTTTTTGCGGTACTGGGGATAGAACTCAGGGGCATTCTACCTTCGAGCTATACCCCCAGTCCTGTTTTTTTTTTTTTTTTTTAATTCTTTATTTTGAAACAGGGTCTCGCTAAATTGCGGAGGGCCTCACTAAGTAGCTGAGGCTGGCCGTGAACCTGGATCCTCCTGTCTCAGCCTCCCAAGTACTGGGATGACAAGCGTGCGCCACCACGCCCGGCTCTTGACCTGGCTTTGATCTGGCCACGCAGCCTCCCGGAAAGTTTCCCAGAGTCCAGGCTGCACTGTGATGCTAGAGGCCTTCGGGTTCGGTGGGGAGAGGCCGAGGGGGACGCCCTGCCTGGAGCAGTGGGGTGGGGGGGTGGGGGGTGCTAGGTGAAAGGGCACGTCGGGAGCCTGGAGGAGGGTCTCCCCACACACAGCGTGGGGCAGGGGGCAATTTAGAGGCCACCGTCCTTGCTGGGGAGCAAGGGCTCCTGGGCGGGCCCCGTGGCTCGCCTGCGCCTCCTCTGGTGGGTACTGATGGCGGGTCTGGACTCCTTCACCCTGGCTGGGAGTGGGGAGGGCCATGCACCCCTGGCCCCCCGATATCTCCTCTCTGCCTGCAGAGCCAGAATCTCTTACCTCACCCTCCATCTACAATAACGTCAGCACCAGCCATCTTGGAGACCTCTCAGGGACTTAGCGTGGACACCCTGCCTGCCCGGCGGGTCCCCACCCTGCACCCCGTGACGGGCCCTCCCAGGCGCTCACGGGGCCAGGACCCCATGGCGAGGGCAGTGGTCTTGGCAGGGCTCTGGGGACAGGCTGGCTTTTGAGGACAGCAGAGCGGCAGCCCGGCCCGCCCAGTGGGGGACTGAGCTCATGGAAGACCCTAGCATCTCATGTCTACGGGGAAACCGAGGCACGCCAGCGAGGGCAAGGGGCCCCGGGGTTGTGGGGCAGCACACGTCTCGTCTGTACCGCCAGGACACGCCAGTCCTTGGTAGGAACAGCGGCCCGGGTGACGCCTGTTCTCAGCACGGGCACAGCATCTCACCGGGGCCTCACCCGCTGACCCTAGGAGTGGGACTATAATTAGGGCCATATTACCTGCAGGAAATTGAGAGTCACAGGGGAGAGGCCTCAGCCCCGCAGCCAAACTGGTGACGCTGAGTGCCCCGTTCCCACCAGATGACCTCGCCGCCCAGCTCTGGGACAGTTAGGAAGAGACGGACCTGCACCCTGCACCCGCCCAGCAAGGCCAGTGGCTAGGTGGGGCGGGACCCACGGCAGATCAAAGGCGTCTGGGGTGACCCTCGGCCTTGGGGTCGCCTGGGACAGCCAGGGGGCGGCAGGTATGGGGACAGGCAGGACAGTGGCTTCATACAGGCCCTGGACTCCGCCAGGCCCGAGTCCCAGCCTGGACTTGGTTCCTCTCCGCCTCGTGGGAGGCTCCAGTTGCCGGGAGCCTCAGGTCGGCCTGGAGCTAGGTTGATGAGGGACTCTGTAAAGCTCTCTGCAGAAGCAGCTCCCAACCCTGGTCACCTGTGGCCATCCTGCCGCCTGCCTTCCCCCGGGCCGAGGGCAGACGCCCCTTCTCCTCAATGTCGTAGGAAGGGCAGAGAAGTGTTGAGTCACCAAGCCTGCGGCTAAAGGCGCTCTCTTCCTCACCCACAAGGAAGAAGGGCCAAACCGACCAGCAGGCAAGAGGGCAGAGGTGCCGAAACCCAGGTGGACATGCGCTCTCCAGGGCCCCGGCACTCCAGACACGCGGCAGCCCTATTCGGGGGGCTTTCCCCTCTACTCCACGCAGGGAACTTGCATCCTATCGGGCCCGGCCAGGAGCTGGGGAGTGGAGCCGGCAGGCTTGGACGGTGCACCCTAAGTCTTTCCGGCTGCACTGGCCTTCCTGAGCCCCCCACCCAGGGCCCTGCACTGGAGGAGGGGCCTGCCCCCTGCCCTCCGGCCCTCTGGAGCTCCAGCTGGGCTTTGGGGCTTCCTTTGTCTGGGATCTGAAGGTGCCTGGCTGCTTCCGCCAACGCTGGCTCCTGTGCCAGGACCGCCTGCAGCTCTGAACCCACAGTGGCCCCCAAGGCCCTGAGGCCGGGCCGGGGGCCGCCCCAACACACCTGCACCCCGAACCTGTTACGCAGCGGGCTCGACACCCACCAGGGGACCCTGAGCACTTCTGGTGGGCAAAGACCATGGCTGGTATTAAACAAGGCAGGGACACACAAGGCCCCCCGGGAGCGGCCACGAGTCCCTCACAGGTTGAGCAGGAAGGGTTCCCAGCTCAACACCGACAGTAAGCATCTGTCCTCTGGGCTGACAGGCTGGGGGAGGCGGAGACGCTGCCCAGCTCCCCGGCCTGGCCTGCCGGGAGGGAGGGAGGGAGGAAAGGAGAGGCCTCCGGAGGCCTGAGCCAGGTGGGTGTCAACCTGCCCGACCTCGAGGAGCAGCCCGACCTCTCGCTGGCCCGCACAAAGCTCAGCCCCTTCCTCCTCCGTATCCCAGACCTCCCTCAGAGGGTGCTTGGGAAGAATGCAGGGTGCTACTTTTTTTTTTTTTGCAGTACTGAGGATTGAACCCAGGGGAATTCTACGTCCAAGCTACACCCCCAGTCCTATTTTTCAATTCTTTATTTTAAAACAGGGCCTCACTAAGTTGCAGGGGGCCTCACTAAGTAGCTGAGGCTGGCCACTAAGCCTGATCCTCCAGTCTCAGCCTCCCAAGTACTGGTATTACAAGTGTGCACCACCACGGCCAGCTCAGGGTGCTACTTTTAATTCCGGAGTTTTAACGGAGTTTATAACAGGAGTTTATAACGGAGTTCATAACTCTCAAGAGAGAGTGAAACCTCTGGAAAAGTTTGCTCTCATTGGGGATGGGAACTAATGTGCAGATAAAGGACTAGAGGGGAGTGGGGGAAAGGAACCTCATGGTCAGAGAGGACCACAAGTAAAAGAGGGCACGGTGCCAAATTCAGATTCTTTATTTATTTATCTTTTGTGGTACTAGAGTATGAGCCCAGGAGCACTCTACCAATGAGTGTACCCCGGCCCTTAGAGCTACCTTTTTTTTTTTTTGTAGTACTGGGGATTGAACCCAGGGGTGTTCTACCTCTAAGCTATATGCCCAGCCCTATTTTATTTTATTATTTATTTATTAATGATTTTATTTTTTATTATTACTTTATTTATTTATTTTATTTTTTTGTGGTACTGGGTACTGAACCCAGGGGCATTCTACCACTGAGCTACACCCCCAGTCCTATTTTTTATTCTTTATTTTGAAACAGGGTCTCACTAAGTTGTGGAGGGCCTCACTCAGTAGCTGAGGCTGGCCGAGAACCCGGATCCTCCAGTCTCAGCCTCCCAAGTACTGGGATTACGAGCGTGTGCCACCACACCTGGTTTATTTTTTTATTTTGAAACAGGGTCTCACTAGGTTGCTGAGGACCTAAGTTGCTGAGGCTGGCCTCCAATCTACAATCCTCCTGTCCTGTCTCAGCCTCCCAAGTAGAGGGATTACAGGCGTGCACCACAGTGCTGGGCTCCTAAAACTTTGGCAAAGGAGCTGGGCGGGAACAGCGAGAGGCAGTGTCCACCCCGGGTGGGGAGTCCCGGGCCTGGCCTCACCCCGGGGTTTGCTGTTCGATGCCTGGGTTAGCTGCTTTATCTGTTCAGGCGTAGTTTTATAAAATGGGACTAAGCTTACTCGAATAAGTACTGGTGGGTAGCAACCGCTAAACAGAAGGTGTGGACTGTGTTCTGACTCTACTCTCCAGGGGCTGGGAAGCCCTCAAGATCTGCAAAGCTATCCTGAGCTACCCTTAAGGCAGACACCCCGGCAAGGCCCGGAGAAGCTGCTGGGCGGCTGAGTGAGTCTCAGGTGTCCCTGGAGCCATGGATGCTTTTCTTGTGCAAAACCAGACAAAAAGGCAAAGACATAAACTGCAGGCGGAGGGTTCGACTCTATGTCTAACTTCCCAATTCAAAGCTTGGGAAAGGCTCTGTGTATTCACTCTTCCCTAGTCTTCAGAAAGGGGCGGGGGGCACCCGGGGCACCCCTGTGGAGGCCGGGATTCTCACGCACCATCTTTGGGGCGGATGAGGAAGGAGCCGGTGCAGGTGCATGGTGCTCGAGTGGACCTCGGAAGTCCAGGTCTGGGACTCGGTACTGACAGCGGCCACCAGGTCCAAGGACACAGAAACCGGGACCCAGCCCGGCCAGCAGCTTAACAGGCTGTCCCTTCTCCCCCTTGCCTCCGAGCCTCCACTTTTTCATCTGTGTGACGGGGACAAGAACGTCTCCAGATATGGGTCACAGGATGCCGGTGGGGATAAATGTGCCGGGAGAAGGTCACTTCCTGGGCCCCCCAGGGAGGTGCTCCTGCAAAGAGCTTCCCCCAGGAAGGCAGAAGCATTGGGGCAGAACGGCCCCTTGAGGTCACAGGGAACAGTGTTAAGAGGACAAAGGTCCCCTTCACAGCACGAGTGTCCTGGCAGCCCGGTCCCAGGCACTCACACAGGGAGAGCGCAGCCACATCTGGCCCGTACCTGCTTCTCGGAAACCAGCCCCGCTCTGGGAAGGGATGGGAGAGGGAACGAAGCCGAGCCGGGACCCAGAGAGTTCATTTATTCACCCGGGATCCACAGTCGGAGCTCCAGGAACGGAATTCACACCCCCCGAGAAAAATCGTCATCATTCTAGAGAGAAGCTACGACGCTCACCTCCTTGGAAAACGGGGGAAACCGAGGCAGGGACCTGCGAGCTTGCTTTTGATTTTCAGACTCTTCGGATTTCAGACCGGAGGGGAACATTAGTTTTAAACTTCACTTTGATTTCCCAAAGAAACCTTTTTTTAGATGAAATCTGGTGTGCACGATGTATCAATGTATGATTCTAGGGCATACTCCGTAACCTATACACAGATCCTCTCCTCTGGAAACCTCTAAACAGCCAGTGCCCCATCTCAGCAGGGGGCAGACACCAGCGAGACAAGTATTTCTGGGTGTCTGGGTTCCCTGGGAGCACACAGATCCCAGGCTGCTGGCAGCCATCGATTGGAAGGCAGAAACAAAGATTAACAAGAAAATATAACGACCTCAGCTACCTAGTGAGGCACTCTGCAACTTGGTGAGACTCGGTTTCACAATAAAGAATAAAAAAAAAAAAATAGGGCTGGGGGTATAGCTCGGAGGTAGAATGCCCCTGAGTTCAATCCCCAGTATCGCAAAAAAAAAAAAAAAAAGAAAGAAAGAAAATATAACGAAACCAACTGTATTCACCTGGCTTCTGGCTTTTGAGGATTTTTTTTGGGGGGGGGGATTACTGGGAATTAAACCCAGGGGCATTCTATCTCCAAACTACACCCTCAGCCCTTTTTACTTTGAAACAAGGGTCTCACTAAGTTGCTGAGGGTCTCCTTAAGTTGTTGAGGCCGGCCCCGAACCTGCGATCCTCCCGTCTCAGCCTCCCTGCAGTCTGGAGGGAAAGGGCTTATTCTGTGACACCCGTGTGCACATGCGGGACGCGTGTCTGGGAACGGGACAGGAACTGTTCAAAAGGCAGCCCACACCCTCTGGCCTCTGCGGCCACCTTTGCCGAGTGACTCAGAGTAATGACTGAGCACCAATTGCTGGCTCGCGCTGTGCCGGGGGATACCCCTGCAGGCTCCCCGTCGCCTGCCAGACCTGCACCAACAAGCCCCTGGCCCCAGGGCCGCTGCCAGCCCGTCTGTGGGAAATCGCCCAAGCCACCGCTCCTTCCAGAACCCTGCGTCCCTGACCCGCGGGCCTCCACACCCAGGAGACACAGCAAGTACCAGTAAGAGCTGTCAGCAGTTCCACCCGGCTCGCCTGGGCGCAGACCCTGCACACAGGGCTGGGCGGCCTCTTTAGAGAAGCCGGGGCCTCACCTGGATTTGGGGAGACAGGCGGCTGCTGGGTCTGGATAAGCAACAGGTCCCCACACTGAAAGGCCAGAGCCCAGGGGCCACTCCTTCTTCTCACATCTGTCACCGTCTACCCTAATGGCATCTCCCTCCGGGATGTCCACCTCCCGCCACCTCGATCGCCACCGTTATCTTGTGCTTCTAACCGGAGACCCCGCATTCCCGCCTCTGGGTGCCCCCGATACAGGTTTACCACCCAGATCCTTCTCCCTGGGGATGCCAGGCTCTGCCAGGCTTTCTGTGGCCACCTGCCTCTGTGGCCAGGGCCCCCCAGCCCCCAGCTGACCTTCCAGCGGGCGGGTGACAAGGAATAGCTTTCTGTCCCTTGGGGGCCAGTTTCCGGGTCTGTAATAACAGCACCCGAGCCGCACGGTTGTTGTGAGTTAAACAAGCTAAGACAGAGTGCTGGCCCGGTGCGAGGAAATTGTCCTTTGTCCGGGTTCATCGTGGCCGGTGACATTCCATCACCACCCCTCAGGCTCCGGAAGGGCGGGGCCCTCCCTGTCTCCCTCTCTCTGCGGGTGCCCAGGGGCCAGCCGGCCTGGGCACAGCTCTGTCCAACAGCTGACCCCTGCTTATTACGGCCACAGGTCCCCTCTGCCCACATGTGTCCCCAGCAGCCCGGCAGCTCTCAGCAAGACTGTCGCCTGGAGCCCCCAGCTGAGCCCCCAGGGGTGCAAGGGCGACAGAGACAGAGCTGGCTCGCCCTGCAAGGTTGCAACCCAACCTTGGCCTCTCTGGGAGGCCCCGGGTGCTCCAGCTCTCAGCCTGGGGGCTAGAGGGCCATCAGGGGAACCCCCATCTTGGAGGGGTGGGGTTGGCAAGGCCTGGGGAGGGGCCTTGAAGGGGCTGCAGGGGAAGGGAGGGAAAGGGATTGAGTTCTTAGTTTCAGGGTGCTAGGGCCTGCGCCCCGCCCCCGCCCCCAGGGACAGGCAGGCCCCAGTCCTCCAGGGGCCAAGTTGGTCTTTTCTGCCAAACTCCTCGGGGGTGAATTCTGCCCCCAGAGATCCCTATGAACTGCCGAGTCCCGGCCTCTGGGGGAGCGGTAGAGTTACCCAGGAGCTCTGGAGCCTGGGGTTCCCAACCACCATGTGACTCCTCTACCCGGACTCCACCGGGTGTAGACCAGGACCAGCTCAGAAAGCTAGCAATCTCCACCGGCGTCTGCAGGCTGCCTGGGGCATGAGGAGTTCCAGCGCCCTGGCAGGTGGAGCCCCCCGCCCCCCTGGGCTGCAGTCCCAGTTCAGGGTGCCCGGTGGGGCTCCCCCAGGCCGGCCGGTCACCACCTTCCCTCTGTGTAGCAACTAACTGGCCTCCGCCCTCGGCCCCCGCCCCCACCCGGCCTCCCCACCGGCAGCCCTGGGCGAGCAGTGGGGGCTGGGAGGGTCCCACGGGGGGCCCCCCGGCCCTGCGCTCCTGCCTGGCTGCCATCTGATCAGGGGAGCGGGTGGGCGCTCTCCGCGGGGCGCACGTGCGCGGGTGGGCGCGCCCCAGGTCCCCACCGAGCCCCCAGCCCCTGCACCCTGGCCCTGCACCCCTGGCCCCCGGGTCCTTGTGTTCCCCACCCCGGCCCCCAGATCCCCGCGCAGGTGCGCCCCGGCCCCGGTCACTCACCGTGCCCTCGGACGGCAGGTAGCCGACGTCCTCGATGGCGCAGATGTTGATGATGTGGACGCTCCGGTCCTCGGCCGGGAGCGTCGAGTACTTCTCGTGCACCCTCATGGTGGCCGCCGGCTCGCGGGGACCGCCGGGCGGCGCGCCCTCCCCGTCCACGGCCCCAGCGGCCTCTGCAAGCGGAGAGGAGACGCGGCTCGCGGCTGGCTGGCTGGCTCGCAGGGGGCCGGCCCGAGCCCGAGCCAGGGGACGTGGCCGCGCCCGCTCCGCCCGCCGACCCTCCCCGGGGCCACCGCGCCGCCACCTGGCTGCCCGCGTCCCCAGGGCCGCCGCGCCCGGCCCGGCCGGTAGGGACTTGGACGTCCGCCCGCCCGAAGCTTTTCCTTAAAGATATAAGCGAGCTCCGCCCGCGCAGGGCAGGGGCGCGGCCGCAGGGTCAGATTTTCCGTAGAAAATTTAAACGCAAGAAGAAGGTACTCCTCCAAGTTTTCTTTTTATCCGGGGACGTGCCCCTCTGGGCTTTTCTTCTCCTTTCCTTTCCTTTTCTTTTTTTTTTATTTTTGAGGATGGGAAGCGATTTCCTACCGGCAGGGGGAAGGCTTAGTGGCTCCTACCTTAACCAAAAGCCCCCAGAGCGGGCTGGCCTCGCAGCTGGGCTGGAGAGGAGGTTCTGAGAGGAAGCTCAGCTCGAGTGTCCTCCCTGCGCCGCTCCCTCCGCCCGCCCACCCGGCACCCTCCTGCCCTCGCTCCATCTCTCCTCCTCCGGGGAGCCTCCCCTGGTTCCCTGGCGCCTTGGATCCCGTCACCACCTTCCGGAGGCGACTCTGTGTAATCTGTGGCCCTTCATGGAGATCCTAGTGCCCGAGGACCAGGCACAGGCGGCCCCTTTCATCTCATGAAACCCACAGCCTGCAAGGACAGAGGCGCATTTTGCAGAGGGGGTGGGGGGCTTAGACCCCAGGAGGCCCAGGAGGAGTCCCTGCCTTCGGAGGCCAGCTGGTCTCCAAGTGAGGCTTTGCTGCCTCCCTGGGCTGTGATGGCTCTTCCCCAGGACCTAGCAGGGGCCCTGGTGTGCCTAAACCTCCCTCTTGCAGAGTCCCCACCTGCAGGGCTGAGCCCTCAGGGGCCACACTGGCAACCCTCCTTTCCTCTGTCTCTGTCTCTCTCTCTATCCTGTTAGCTCTTGGTGAGCCTCAGGTACCACCTCCAGCAGGAAGTCCTCCTGGATTCCCCCCCCCCCCCCGACCAAGCAAGAGATCTTCCTTTCTCCCTGCCGGAAGAATCCCTCTGAACCCCGACCGCAGCGCTTCCATAATCCACCTCATTTACCACGCGTATACAGCTGGTGCTCAATAACTGCTTAACAAATGGTCGCTTAGGGGCATTCAGGACCTGTAGAATGGGTTGTAAGGTCACCTTCCAAGGTCACAGCGCCCTGCCATGGCGTGCCCAGAGTGGAATCTGGCTGAGAGGGGATGCTGTGGGGGAATGCAGTGCCAGCACACTCTCCACCATGGCTACAATGGCTGCTATGGTCACCGGGTCACCGTCAGGACCCCCCCTTTCCTGTCAACGAGGCTCCCCCACTTAGGCACGGGTGTGTGACTTCTGTGAACTTGGAGGGGGGCACCAAGGCTACTGGGTCCTCACGCCCACTGTGCTGATGCGTGCTGAGTCGCCCCAAAGGACCCCTTGTCTACACCTTGAGGAGCACGGGCAGGCTTGGGGACGTCTCCTAAGCTGGCCAAGTCCCCAGCAGAAGCAGTCCCCCGGGACCTCTGCCACGCCAGGAAGACTGGTCCCCAAAGTTCAAGTTCTCAGGGCTGGGAAGAATTACACACACACATACACACACACGATTATGTAACTTCATCCTTATTGGTAAACAACCAACATTGCATAACACTAGTATACTGTCTCTAAATTTACGTTCAGGTGGCAAAAGACTTTCCAGAAATCCATGAGGAGCGATGTTCAAAAAAAGAGTAAAAATGTAATTGGCCAGGGCTGGGGGTGTGTCTCAGTGGTGGACGCACTCTTGCCGCCTTGGTAGAAGCACTGGGTTGCTTTTTTTTTTTTTTGCAGTACTGGGGATTGAACTCAGGGGCATTCTACCTCCGAGCTACACTCCCAGCCCTATTTTCTATTCTTTATTTTGAAACAGGGTCTCACTAAGTTGCAGAGTGTCTCACTAGGTAGGTAGCTGAGGCTGGCTGCGAACCCGGATCCTCCGGTCTCAGCCTCCCAAATGCTGGGATTACAAGCGTGTGCCACCACGCCCGGCTGAAGCACTGGGTTTTAACCCCAGCACTGCATTGCCAAAAAAAATGTGTGTGAGCAGGCACAGTGGCACACACCTGTGACCCCAGTCCTTGGGAGGCAGAGACCGGAGGATCGAGTGTTTGAGGCCAGCCTCAGCAACTTAGAGAGACCCTCAGCAACCTAGTAAGATCCTGTTTAAAATTAAAAATAAAGGACTGGGGGTTTTAGCTCAGAGGTAGAATGTTCCAGGGCTCAGTCCCTAGTATCACACATACACACAAAAAGTGTGGGTAGATAGATAAATCTAATTGATCGAGATATGTATAACTGGTCAATTCCAATTGCATGTGTGTTCCCAATTTTTTTTTTTTTTTTTTTTTGCGGTACTGGGGATTGAACTCAGGGGCATTCTACCTCCGAGCTATACCCCCAGCCCTATTTTTCATTCTTTATTTTGAAACAGGGTCTCACTAAGTTGCAGAGGGCCTCAGTAGGTAGCTGAGGCTGGCTGTGAACCCAGATCCTCCGGTCTCAGCCTCCCGAATGCTGGGATTACAAGCGTGCGCCACCACGCCCCGCTCCCAAATGTTTTGAAAGTGACTTTTGGCTGCGGACCCTGGGAGGGCTCTGAGGTTGAGTGGTCCCCTGGGGGTTAGGGGGGTGACAATCTCTTCCTCAAGGTCTCTTCCGTCTCTCCAGACAGTGTTCCTGAGGCTCTGCTAAGGAAGCGTGTTTAACCTCTTGTCTGCACTTTGTACCTGAGCCAGGTTTGCCTATAAAACACCTTCTCTGCCCTTCTCCCCTTCTCCAGGTTCTCTCTCTCTCTGTCTCTCTGTCTCTTTCTCTCTCTCTCTCTCTGTCTCTCTGTCTCTTTCTCTCATTGGTGGTACTGAGGATTGAACCCTGGGACATTCTACCTCCAAGCCACACCCTATTTTTAAATTTTATTTTGAAGCAGGGTCTCGTTAAGTTGCTGAGGCTGGCCTCAAACCTGCGATCCTCCTGTTTCAGCCTCCAAAGTACTGGGATCACTGGTGTGTGGTGGCACTCTCTGCTTTTAGACTCAGTAATTTTCAATCAGTAAAAATTCAAAGGATAAACTGCTGGCATGCTGGTGCATGCCTGTAATCCCAGTTCTTGGGAAGCTGAGACAGAAGGATCACAGGTTCAAGGTCAGCCTCATCAACTTAGTGAGACTCTGTTTCAGAATCAAAAATCAACTAGGCCTGAGGGTACGGCTCAGAGGTAGGATGCTCCTGGGTTCAATCCTCACTAGTAGAAAAAAATAATTAAATAAAGCACATCCAGGCCCTAATCGGCGTGGTGCATTTTGTTACGGGAAGTTGCAGCGGTCACGGTTCGCCGTTTCTCCCGGTTGCCCTTTCGTGGCCTCTGCACCCCCAGGGACTATCAAAATGTCAGCAAAGACACCGGTGTCCTTCGGTGCGTGACACTGAGCGACACTAAAGGGTAAGATGGCAAAGGAGGGCCCAGCTGTCAGGAGGGAGCCTGCCTCGGGGGAGGCCAGGGAGCTCGGTCAGCTCGGGGCAGGGCTGTCCCCTGGGCGGGAGGAGCGGCCTGCCCTGCCCGGCCTCGTGCACGCGCGCGTGCATGCAACCGTGCGTTTGTGGCACAGGTCTGAGCGTTCACGCAGCCCCGCAGAAACCCGGGCAAACGCTGAGCAAAGCGGTACCCAAGGAGGCAGCCCGAATGCCGGGGTGCGGGGCCTGGTGACCAAGAGCGTCAGCCCAAACCAGCACCCTCCTCCCCGCTGGCCAGCACAAGGCCTCGCCGCCCCTCCTTGTAAAGTGGCATATGAAAATCTCACGGGATTGAACCCAGGGGTGCTCTTTCTCTGAGCTATATATTTATTTATTTATATTTTGAAACAGGGTCTGGCTAAATTGCTGAGGCTGGCTGGCCTTGAGCCTGTGATCCTCCCGTCTCAGCCTCCCAAGTCCCGGGATTTGCACAGGCCTGCGCCACGGGCTCCTGGCTTGAAGCGTCTCACTTCTGGGTGGACTCAGCCTCCCGTGGTGGCCAGTCTGGGTCAGGGATTGTTCTAGTCCAGCCGCTTCCAACACGGTGCCCCAGGGAGGGGCGTTCAACCCCAGCACCCTGGACGTTCAAGGGCGAGGTGTTCTGCGGCCTCCGGGTGACCTCTGCCCAGTAGACTCAAGCACCTTCTCCCCCGACCCCAGGGTGCAACAGAAATGTCTCCTGACATTGTGAAAAGTCCCGCCGGGGTGCGACGGGGGTCACTCTCAGTAGAGAACCAGCACTCTCGGGCTTGCCGAAGGCCCCGACCTGCGCTCCCGGAAGACCTGGGAGGCCGATTTTATCACAGGGCGCTTCACAGCCGAGCACGCCGGGCCGAGAGCTGACTTAAAGGTCAGGCCAGAGGGCGAGCTGGGCTTTCAGATGTCTCTGGCCGCTCCCGTGCC
This sequence comes from Graphiurus murinus, assembly GCA_004027655.1. Classification (NCBI taxonomy): domain Eukaryota; kingdom Metazoa; phylum Chordata; class Mammalia; order Rodentia; family Gliridae; genus Graphiurus; species Graphiurus murinus. The sequence continues at coordinate 15,057 of PVLC010036323.1, forward strand.
TGGGCGTCTGGTGCAGGAGGGAAGGCGGGCCAGACAGGTAGATGACGTAACCGCCGAGAGCGACTGGGGTTGAAGGACCCCTGGGTAAGAGGCGCCCGGAGTTCAGCGCGCAGCTCACTGAGAGTGGCCCCCGGCTAGACCGCCGTCATCTCCTTCCCTCCCGTGATGTCACTGCCCGGCATGGCCTGTCCCAGCACAGGTTCTGGAACACAGCCAAAGCATGAAGTTCTGTCTGGGGTCGAGGCTGGGGGGAGGGGGTTGTTTTCCTCCGACAGAATCCATGGAAGGGGTCTGGCATGGTGGCGCACACTTGTCATCCCAATCCTTGGGAGGCTGAGACAAGAGGATCGCAGGTTCGAGGCCAGCCTCGGCTACTTAGTGAGGCTCTCCACAACTTAGTGAGACCCTGTTTCAAAATAAAGAATGAAAAATAGGGCTGGGGGTGGAGCTTGGAGGTAGAATGCCCCTGAGTTCAATCCCAGTACTGAAAAAAAAAAAAAAGAAGAATCCATGGAAGGGCTTTTTTTTCCAGAAGGGGGCTTCTCTGCAGTTTTGCTTAACCCAAGACCTGCTTCCTGAGGATTCCCAAGAAGTTCACAAACACGTGCAGGATGGGTTAGAGCCAGGCCTGTGCTGGCCACCTCCTCCAAGAAGCCTTCCTGCAGGGCTCAGGGCCCGACCCCTGTCTGTTCCTTTGGCCCCAGCTTCCTGGTGCCTGGGCTGCTTCTGCCCCCTTACGCCCCGTCTCCCCGCCCTGCCTCTGCTTCAGTCGCTGGCACCCCGCACCCTCTCTGTTTATGTT